>JAKCPB010000839.1:0-116548 GCA_021442155.1 Cymbidium sinense | reverse complement strand
TTTAGCATGAATTGAATGAATTGATTTAGTCCAACTGTGGTTTGTTTGAAGTTTGATCTAGTTTGGGTCAAGTAGCCTAATTGGACTGATTGGGTTAAATTGGGGTCATATGAAGGTTGGAATATGTTCAAGGATGAACTTAGAGTTAATTGAAGGTCTTGATTGCAATTGATTTTAGCTAGATTGAATTTTGGCCCATTTAAACCTATTAGGTTAGATGGGTCAATTTGGGTCAACTTGGGTTAATTAGGTTGATTGGCTTAATTGCATGAATTAAAATGGATTATGATATTCAATTAGGCATTTAGAACAATTATGAGTCTTGGATGAGGTTTGATTGGCTTAAATCAAGTTGAATAGGGTTTTAGCCCTATGAAGTTCAAATGGTCAACTTGGTAAGGCCCAAGTTGACTTGGTTTGATTCAATTTAATTGAAGTTAAGGCTCAATCATATTTATTTGGAGTTCAAATGAGTTTGGATGGGTTATATTCCAATAATGTTGATTTGATCTTGAGTTTGGTCATCTTGAGTCCAAATAGGTTATGTTAGATCAACTTAGCCGGGTTGAACTAAGATGAATCAAATTGAGCCTAGGTCAAGTTGGTTTGGCTTGGAGCTTAGATTGTAATCATTTGGTTTGAATTTTGTTAATCGACTTGATATGGAATTTGATTGGGCCTTAAGGTAGGTGAGATTTCACTTATCTTAAGACAAGCTCTAACCATAGGGTTGAACCCTATATGCTTATAGACTTGAGTTTGGTGTCCCCTTAATGACTAGAATTGTCCTAGCAATAAGTCTTAGTGTCTAGAAGAATCCTAGGTTTAGAATAAGGGTAGTCAACCTCACTCTAAAAGTGAGGTCAACAAAAGGACCCCCAATAGATGTGATGTAACTGACAAGGCACACCGCACGTATTGGCGTTCACCGAGATGATCAAATATATTCAAAAAAGTTAATTAACATAGGAAAAAATGTTTATACCTAAATGGATGGGAATAAAAAGTTTGGTGGAGGCCACCAAGCTGAATTCATTTGATAGATCAGAACTTCTAGATGCCAGGAATTCTGAAGCAAGTATCTGAGATACTCGAGGTTGGTTATTGGTTATAAAAGAATTATAATCAAAACTTACCAAAACCTGAATGAAAGAAAGAAATTCCCTCAAAGGAAACACGTGTTTGATTTAGTTTATTTCAACTACTTCATATCAAAATATGAAGAGAGGATTAAGTAGATTTAGATTTATTTGAAAACTAACCTTGAGAATTGTAAAGGGGAAACTATTAGGAGAGGGGCCACAATGGCTTGATCCAAAACTAAAGTAGTCACCCGGGAAAGGGCCTCGAGCGGATGATCCTGACCTAAACATATGAAAATGGACCTAATTGGTTTGCGATGATGTTTACATCAAAAGAAGTGAAATAAAATAAAAATAAAATTTTGTATTTTGGCTATAGCACCGCAGTGGCCTTCTAGAAGAAACAACTGCCTAGTCCAACTATCAATTTATGATACAGCACCGACCTTTGATGCGAGGTGCTTCACCAACAATTGAGAGGGAATAGTTATTATCCCACTACTATAAATAGAAGTGAGCAGTTCACTCCAAAGATCTTCTTCCCCACTTGACTCCACCCTCTTTGAACTGGTGCTCACACTTCACTCCAAGCTTTCTCACTTTAGGTAAAGAATTTATATTTTTTCTTACTAGTTTAGTAAAAATCTGACCGCTGTCCTTTGATCAAGTGTGGATAACTTAAAGATTTGAAGGTCACTGCTATTGAATTTTATTCTAGCATGAGACAAAAATCCTATCCCCTTCTTTGATTTTAGATTTGAAATAAGGAGAAGAGTTCTCTACACTATACAATTTTGAAATCTAGTACTACTAATGAAAAATGCTGCCAAAATTTCTTTAAAAAAATTAAAAGATTTGCACTTTAAATTTAAAATTTGACCTATAGCATCAAGGTCGAATATATCAGATGTGCTCTCGGTATTCATGTTAAGAGTGGCACATCAAGAATTAATTGTAGCACTTTAATGAAATATCATAGCACCATGGTGCCATAACATCAACATCATGGGGCCATGTCCAAATATAAGTACAATAACATGACAGCGTCACGACACCATAGCATTAGCGCCGTGACTCCATACTCACATGTCACTTGGAATATGACTTAAAACATTTTTGATAAAAAAATAAAATAAAATTTCATAGCACTGTAGCACTATGTCTCCTTGCTGTATGTGAAAAAGGACTTAAAAAAATTTTTTATTGGGGAGGAATAATATCCTCTGACCCACGACATCAGACGTGTTGGTTGACTCTGGGTTCTTTATTCTATCTCCAAGTCTTTGCGTTTATGGTGTTTGTTTTTGATTTGTGTATGTGAGGGACACCACACACATCTGAGGCTATACGTATTGAGGTGATTAGGTATAATATTAAGGAATAGTGCGCTATCTCGAAAGAAAAAAGTTAATACCTTACAATGGACCTAATCACCTTAATAAAGCATGATGGGTCTTGATTATACCGATTTTTCCCTACTTTACATGGATGAATAAAGTAGGGTTTATTTAAAGCGGTTCTAAAATTCCTATGGGGAAAACCCTCATAGTTAATTACATCCTAAGGAAGATGAGTTCCTTAGAAATACTCGATGAAAGTAGGCAATTGTTGTCTCCAAAGATTTCAAAGATAAGATTATCAATAAATTGGCTATGTTTGAAAAATTAATCAAGATAGATTAAAAAGGAGAGACTTATTATCAAAGCCAAATGGAATGAGTAGGGAGTGCTCATGATACTAGGAAACCTAGTGAGCATTCCAACTTATTCTATGGTTGAGCTTTATATGTTTGAAATTAAGTGGGATTATTTATTTGAGTTGACATTTATTTGAAAACTAGACTTATAATCCCACAATACAAGATTATGGAAATGCTTAAGAGGTGAGGATTTATGCTTGTAGCCCGAGGGAAAATAATAACCTCAGATCCTAAATCTAAGCTTTAGTGAGGGCCAAAGCACATCCTAAATCTAAATGAAGATGGGTATATGGTTTACCTCCATAAGAGAGGATAAACCACCCAACTGTTGAACATATAACTGCCTGGAGTGGCAGCCAGCTAACTCCTCCTACGCTTTTAAAACCATGTGGTCAAGTCATATATTTTTCAAGATGGTTAGGTTGTTATTATTTATAGAGAGACTAGAGCATGTGTGATAGAATAATGACTTAGTCTAATGCAAATCTTATCAATTTTTATTTGATTTTTGACTCTTCATTTTGACAAAGGATGTAGGAGTTTTTATATGTCTAAATGCATGATGAAATAAGGTTGTTAGCTAAATTAGAAAGAAAGAAGTGTTTTCCACCATAGAGGAGACCCTCAAAGGTCAAGTCTTCCCCTATCGTGCAAGGATGGAAACCCTCTCTTAGCAAAAGTGAAACAAGATGACATGCATGATATTAAGCATACAACATGCAGCTAAGGAGTTGCTACACCTTTTAATTATCTTAATTTAATGCCTAGACTTTACGTGAGGTTATGAGTTATTTAGAAAATTTAGTTATGAGTTGTAGTTGGGGTAGAAAATTTATTTTTCCCTAAGAGCCTAATCGGATCTAGGCCACACATTAAATCACCATATATAAAGAAACTAGAAAAAGATAAATCATTTCTATTGCACAATTGTAAACAAAGCATCAAACAATTTATAAAGCCAACATAAAAGAATAACAGGCCGTTGCGTCTGATACTGCTATACAACCCAAAAGAAAAATGGTAAGCTCTACCCTTATATAACTTGATATATAAAAAAATAATTATAATTATAAAGAAATAAATGCTATAGGGGGTCTACATTCTTCATATCTTCAGGTTTCCTCTTCTTTTCTTCTTTGTTTGGATTTGCTTGCTTCAAAGGCATCATGGGGGCCTCCTAGGATAAAGCCGTCTAGCCACCACTCATCCTAATCCCCCATAACACTAATCCTAATTCCTAATGCAAGATTACATTAAAAATAGGAAAAGTAAATCTAACTACACCTACAAAACAAGTGTTAGATAAACACACCATACAACCTAAGCAGTTATATATATAATTTGGACTTAGGACCTACATGTGTAGTCCACCTGTCCTAACTTAGATTATGCTTTGGGATTAAGCAACCTATAAAGAGAACATTTATATTTATTTTTAAGCACCCCTTAAGCACAATCTCCTGTAGAAGACATAATTAGGCTAATCACGGCCTAACATCTAGTCTACAAAGCATACACCCTAACATCCAGTCTACAATAATATATCATAAAACTAAACATACATCAAACCATGCACCGCCCTCGCATAAAGCTAGAAATGGTGACCTAATCTAAAGTGTGTATTAAGGTTTGTGTGTGGTATGCCTTAACTAGGCTTTGTTATAATTTTCTAAGTGAGAAAGGATTTAATTTGAAGGATGGTTTCACTTTAAGTGGCTTAACTGATTTGTAAGTTTTACTTAATATTTTCTTTTCTTTCATTTGGCCTACACTTAATAACTAAGTGTTATAAAGAAAAGAAAAGAGAGGATCACTCTCTTTTATCCTTACCTTAGACCACATCTAAAGCAAATTAATTAAATGAATTTCCTTTAATGAATGGCTTATTACATATTTTAAATTAATCCTAAGTTTAGGTTCATTTTAAATAATCTCATTCAATAAGAGAGGCATCTTAAAATTAATTGGAATGAACTACTATTACATGACACATGTTCATCCATTTTTTTACATCATATATAACATGCATATGATTAAGTCCTAAACATATCTATACATACAATATATTTTGGCACACTTAAATGCAAGATGCATAAATGAGTTTTATAAAAAAGTGGATTTTCATTCATTAGCTAAATACACATTCAAATGTATGAAAGTTCTAAGCAAAAATGCCACCATTATTTTGCACCAAGGGAGTGAGGTAGAAGCCTTCTTGGGGCTACTTAAAGCCATGCGTCCCCGGAATGTCCAAACTAATATACCCACTATTCTTAAATACATATGGATGTATAAGCAACTATAAGAATAGAAAACTATGCAAAAGTTTTATTTAATTTAATTGATTTATTTGTGTAGATGAATTAAAGCTCTATCCAAATTCTAATGTCAAAATGCATAAGAATGAAATCAAATGGATACGTCGCCATTGCTTTGTACCAGGGGAGTGAGGTAGGAACCTTTTTGGGGCTACTTAAACCGTGCATCCCCAGAATGTCTAGACTAATATACCCACTAACATTCTTACTTATGCAAATCAATATATGAATGAAAGAAAGGAACTTCACTTCATACACTAAGCTTATATTCACATGCACCTCCTATATATATATATATATAACTAATGTCACAATATGTATTATTATTCATTAATAAGTTTTTGATATTACATTTGATATTTAATAGTGATAATAGCCATACATATTTTTAATTAAGCTAACACATGCAAATTTGACATAAATGAAACCATTTTATTTAATTAATTTTTTTTGAAAAGGAATGAATGCATGATGACAAGTGGCATGCAACATTTAATATAATTGAGAGAAATAAAAGAACATAAGCACATAATTTCATTCAATCAATTAATTCTAAAGATAATCATATTAAATAAGATTATTTAAAAACAAAGTTCCTTAATGCCAATTTTGACTTCTTGTTTAACTTGATTTGAAAAGTATGAGAAAGATGTTTGCTAATCCTATTCCCATTCCCCATATGTGAATTAATTTGATTTAATGAAAAGTAATTAGGTTGATTTTATGAATTGGTTAAGTTAAGCATGGATTAAATCAATTAATTAACCCTTACTTATGTTACCTTAAGTTAATTAAACAATTATGAGCTAATATAATATGAAAATAAATTGAAAGTAAATATCAATGCTCCTATGAAATGAAAGGGGCCTAATGCAATTAGCTTATAATCATTTAATAATTAAGCTTAAGGAACTCAATTAATTACTTTTATGATTTTCTCACACATGTGAGCTAACCATAACTTCATTATCTCTCTTCAGGTTATTGAACACCTAAAGCTCTACCCAAGATAGATTAAAGGAAAAATTAGATTTAATTAAATTTTCTAAATCAATTAAACCAATTAATCCCTTAATTCACCTCCCATAAAAAGAGATTAACCAAAATTAATTATTATCTTGAAATTTGATGGGCTTGAGGGATAAGGTAGGGAAAGAGGTCCCCACCTATTTCCATAAGCCATCCACTTGATTAAGCATGATTTAAAAATAATTTGAATTCTAATTTAGCTAATTAAGTTTCTTATTAGTTAATTAATTAATAATTAGGACTTTAATTAAAATGAGAGGGAACACTAGAGAAAGGATTAGGTGGGAGGCTCCAATCCACTTCTCTAAGTCTCCTTATAACTCAACTATGGTTAGGATGTCTAAATAATTAATTAATCATAGTTCATATGCTTAATCACCCCTTAATGAAGTTAAGAGGATAATTAGGGCTTGATCAATCAATTTTTATAATTAAATAACCTATAAATTCCAAGAAAAATATAAGGAG
This sequence comes from Cymbidium sinense, assembly GCA_021442155.1. Classification (NCBI taxonomy): domain Eukaryota; kingdom Viridiplantae; phylum Streptophyta; class Magnoliopsida; order Asparagales; family Orchidaceae; genus Cymbidium; species Cymbidium sinense. The sequence goes on along the minus strand of JAKCPB010000839.1, from coordinate 109,952 downwards.
GCATAGGTCATCCCCTAAACATCCTCAAAAAGTTTAGAATCAATTGGATGATTAATTAAGGAGTAATTAAGTTAATCAAGTTTTAAGTAAACCTCAATTAAGCTCTATTTACTATTCAAAATCCATTGGAAACATTTTTATTAAATTCTTCACTGAAATGTCTTTAAAATAATCTATCATTTGTATTTTTTTTTAGATTTTCTATAATTAGTTATGAATTTTGGAAGTTTAGTCTTAAAAATAGATAAATTAACCCTAATTATAGCCCTAATCCCATTGGCGCCACGTGGCTGCTGATGTGGCATGATGGGATATGTTATTTAAGTTATCACATCATGTGGCTCAGTCAGCTGGTGGCAGACGTGCTTTCTCATGGATCGTCCGATCTAAGATCGGATGGACATATTAATCCTATGGTTTAGAAGGAAAAATCAAGGATTTAAGCATGATTTAATCATGACCGTCCATTCGGATCACATGAAACAGATGGCCTGCGATCTTTCTCCTTTGAGAGCAATGAAAGATGGATGTCATCTATCTTTCTCCATTCAATCCAAGCTCACCAAAGCTTAGATTGCTTCGAAAATGATTTCACACCATGAAGGAAAGGAGAGGAACACATCCAATGGTCAAAATCGCATGACATACAAATTCTCTTTGAAAAAGACCAACCACTTTTCACCTAGGCTATGATTTTGAGGAATTACCTCACCGAAGCTCAAGATCAGCTGTAGGATTGACGGAGGTAGCTCCGCCTAGTTTAGGTGAAGTCGTATTGAGATGCTTGAGCTTTAATTTGATGTGGATCCCTCGGACAACCAAGATAGGTGCTTTGGAGCTTCAGTCTTGATTGAACTTCCCCGGTGGCTTAGAATCTTGGGAAAAGGCTTGAATGGCTTTGATGACACACGAGGATGGTGTGTGCAAGAGGAATTTGGGTTTGGTTATGTGAAGGAAGAAAATTTCTTGAAGGATGGATGCCCTATTTCGATTGCACATGGGAATGGGGAATTCCTATAAAGGAAACTTGGGGAGGCTATCTAGGATTTTGAAAACACTCAGGAAGCTCACTGTGTTTGAATTGCCTCAATCCTTATGAGAATTGAGGGAGTATACCCCTGTCGAGCACGATGGATGGGATCCATCTCATTTCAGCATTCATCACGAGCCTATCGGAGGGTCTCAATCGAGTCCACATGGCATGACTAGACGGAGGAGGCTGTGACAGGAGGTCCAAGGAAAGATAAGGGCAAGTGGTGGCTGATTTCCTCCTCCCTTTGTCCATGAGGTTTGAATTTGGGTGAGGAGGAGGAGTTGGATTCCCTTTGGTCCATGGTTGGTCCTAGGCTTGCTTAGATTGGGCTATGGAGCAGATGATACTCCAAATAGCAAAGTTTAGGGCTGCCAAGGAAAAGGGAGAGTGGGCTTTGCCTCTTTTGGATCGAATCCAATGCAAAGGTGTTTGTCTAATGGCTAATCCCCTTGGATGGGGCCCAATTTTCTTATGGGCTGACTTTGGGCTGACCTAGGGTTAATTTGGGTTAGGTTTGGTCAGCCACAAAGGTCCCATGGATTGGTTTAGGGTGCTTTGGCTTCATTTGGTCAAATGGGTCCATGTTGGGTTAGGTTGACTAATTAGTCAAATTTGGTCAAACCAATGCTTGGGTTAGATTCAAATGATGATTTGAAGAGTTTTAGTTCAATTGATTTGGGTTGGTTTGGCTTAGGTTTGATTTTGGCTCATTTGAAATCAAATGGGTCAAATGGGTTAAGTTAACCAATTTGACCAATTTGACCAAATCGGGTTGGGTTAGGTGTTGGTTCAAATTCAATTGGTTAATTGAAAATGATTGTAGGCTTTGGTTTGATTTGATTTGGATTTAATTTGGATTTTGGCTATTTTGACCTTTTAGGTCAATTTGGGCTAGGTTCGATCAAGTTGACCAATTGGTCAAATTTGGCTTGATTGTGGCTTTGGTCAAGTTCAATAATTGATTTTGAATGAACTTGAGCCATTGGTTGCAATCAATTTGGGTTTAATTTGAATTTTGGCTAATTTGACCTTTTAGGTCAATTTGGGCTAGGTTGGGTCAAGTTGACCAATTGGTAAAATTGGACTTGATTGTGGCTTTGGTCAAGTTCAATAATTAATTTGGAATGAACTTGAGCCATTGGTTGTAATCAATTTAGGTTAGAGGTTGACTTGGTCAAAGGACCAAGTTGACTTGGTTTAACCAACTATGGTGATTGATCATCTCAGGGTGATTGTTGATCATGATATGAGGTTTGGATAGCCTTGGTCCAGTTAGTTTGTGTTGGATTAAAACTTAGCTCAAAAAGGTCCTTTAGGTCACTTTGGGTCAAGTGGACCTAAATGGGTCAATTGGTTTGATTTTGTCTTGATTCAAGTTTAGTTGAACTCATATATGAGCCTAGGATTGAAATATAAATCCAACTACAATCAATTTGGAGTCTAATGGATTTTGGCTCATTTGAAGTTTTCAAGTAAAAAAGGCTAACTTGGGCTTCACTTGGGTTGACTTGAGTTTGGTTTGATAGTTGTAATTTATGTTTATATTTGGCTAAATGATTGAAGGGGTGATTGATTCATGAGAAAATCCATTGGTCTTGGCTTGATTTGGATAGGATTTGACCAAGTTCAAGAAATTGGCTAAAAAAAGCTTGAATTAGGTTTTAGTTTAATTTTGGATTTGATATTTGCTATTTGGATTTATATTTTATTTATATTTGGGGATATAAATGATGATATAAATGATTCATGAGAAAATCACTTGAGTTTGGAGTGATTTGGAAGCAAATTTGACCAAGCTTAAGGAGAATTAGGATTTAATTTTTTTTTGATCATTGAAGGGTGGGTTTCATTTATATTTGTGAATGTAAATGAAGGAGTATTTGGTTTATAAAGAAACCAATTGATTTTGGGTTGATTTGGTTTAAGATTTGAGTAAGCTTATGGAGATAGGTCCATAGGGATTAAGAGGGGATTTGGCTTGGTTTGATTTTGTTTGATTTGATTTTGGCTATTTGGGTATGGATTTCATTTATATTTGTGAATATAAATTAATGAATAATTAATTTATAAAGAAATCAATCAAGTTTGGGATAATTTAGGTGGAGATTTGGCTAAGGATATGAGAGTGGGTCATAAGACTTAAGAAGGAATTTTGATCTTGATTTTGATTTGAGGTTGAATTATTTGGTTTGGAATTTGGATTTGAATTTGGTAAATGATTGAGAGATTAAATTGATATTTTTAAAAAATCAATTGAATGGAGATTGATTTGAATTTGGTTAAGGATAAGTCCGTAAGATGAAATCAAAGGGCTTAAGAAGGGTTTTGAATTTAGTCATGGGGTTTTATGGAGAAATCTTGAGCTTGAATTTGATCATGGGATTGTTTATGAGTCTTAAAATTTTGTTTAGTATGAATTTGAGGTTTGGTTTGAGAAGGAAAGTATGGATTGGGTTTAGGCTATAGGATAGGAAAATCTTCCTAAGTCTCTAAGGCATAACCTATTCCTATGGCTAACCCTTCTAAGTCTCTAGGCTTTGGTTAAGTGTTCACCTAACTAGAAGTGTCTTAAGACTAAGGAGCTCTTAGTGTCTATAAAAGTCCTAGATCTATGATGAGGAGGTTGAGAACTCACTCCAAAAGTGAGATCAACAATGTTGTATCCTAATATGACTTTTTTATTTGTGTTAAACTTTTTTTAATTTTTATCCATTTTATCCAGGAGCATAATAGCTATAATATTATGCAAGCACAACACATAATTATAAAAAAAGAAGGATACATTTTATAGCTAAATTTGAATATTACAATTACAAAATAAAAAAGAGAGAAGAAAAAGAAAAGAAAAGATACAAACGTGGGAAAAGCTAGTAGTTGTACTTGTCGCCACCTTTCTCTTCCTCTTCTTCTTTTTCTTTCACACAGGGCTGATATTGAGAAGCCATAGGAAAGGAGAGCTTGTTAGGATCCGTAAGATTGCAAAACATGTTGACGGTGCGTGTTAAATTGGGCCATATAGAAGAATCGCATCTACTACCGATCCATATTATGATCAAATTTGTATTCTAACATCTCCTGCCTACGGCTACTCCTGTCCACCCTCTTCCACAAGTCCGAGACTTGGCTGCCAACCTCTTGAACTTGCTCAAAATGACTTAGGAGTCAGGATCTAGATCAGGGAGGACGTGAACTCTCTTCCACTTCAAATATATTCTCAAATTCCCTAATTACCCCCTTCATTAGAGGGGCTTCTGAAGGAGTACCTCCTCATCAGGCCCCCTATCATACCCGCTATGATGCACTAATCATAAATAAGAGAAGGGTGGTCATACCTGACAATAGTGTTTCCCTTCTGCATATTACAAATCAAATTAAAAATGACCTTCCCGATGTCGATCGAGGACCGCTCTAAATAAAAAATTTTAAAATAGTCCTATCCTTGGTAACCTCACTGATGTTACCAGAGGGTATAAGCCTAGCAAATTTAAAAGTGCTAAGCCTTAAAGGCGGCTGTTATACTGGTGACATGAAAATTGATAATCCTTTTCTCCCATCATTTCTGTTACACGCTTTCATTTTTGTCATAAAGAAAAAGAATGTTCTCATCAAAATAAGGATAGTCATTGTAAGAGGGAAGATATTGATCATGCTCAATATTAGGGAGATCATAATATGCATTTATAGCACTACTATCATAACTTACTAGCTTCGCCCTAACGTATGCTTTATTATTATGGCAGTCCCGTGGGTTTGAAAAGAATTATTGCACCACCAAGATGATGCACGAGTTGTTGTCGTAAAAAAGCTTGAGCCACCTTCGCTCCATGGTTATCCCTTCCACACTACCACCGAGATTCTAGAAATCCTTTTTCAGAATTAGGTGCTTAGAGAGAGCTATCCTCTCGGCATTGGTCGTGTGGTTGGCATTGCTGGATGCCCTCTTCTTGCCCACTACTCTTCTAAGAGGCATGATTGATATTGAAATTCAGAAAGAAAAAAGAGCAAAAAGAGAAAGGAAATTCTTGGGAGAAGGGATCATTAAATGAAAATCCTTAATAACATGGGCCTCTATTTATAAATCAAGACCCAACGTGCGGACCAGTCTAGAGCTATCACTAGTTGGTTTCTTAGTGCTACCACACATGTAGAGGTGTTGGTCATTATCCGTCAATTATTGTGTGGTCAAAAGATAGTTTTAATTATAATAAATTTCATAACGCATGAAAAGAGAAGGCTATAGGACTCTAATCCAACACTAAGATGCTCATTCTATTGTTTCCCCTTAAAACCTGTTGCATGCATCGTGAATCTTGACTAACACCACAACACTATAAGGCGACACCATAGCATTGTTCAAACTATAAAAGGACCAATAATGTTGGCATCGTAGTGCTACATACACAGCATTGAGGCATTGAGCCTCCTGCTCATCTACCCCCGTGTCATGCCACATAAGCAATGAGCTCCACTATTATAGCTATGCGTTCTAGAATAAGTGGCGAATCTAGTCAAGACATTGCGCTGAATCCTAGCATTGAGCCGTTGGGTCTTAAAATGAGAATTTTATGTGCTTTTAATAAAATTCAAATTTTTATTCATTTTCTATGCAAACACAACTATGTCTACCTAATATATAGATAACTCATCTATATGGCATTCCAAAAGGATGTATGCTCATCTTTCTATTCATTATTTATGTGAACATCTGTCCGTTCACCATGCGAACACCTTATAATTCGTTCACCATGAACAATAAATTCATATATCCACTTTATGGACCACTCTGGCATTCTAAAATGGATGTAAGCTGTGATGAAAATTTTTCATCCTTCATCTAATCTTTCTAAGATGAAAAATAAATAAAGGACAAAAAATAAATAAAATACTTCTTGTGTTAGACACCATGTAGATCTGCAGATGTTCTTAGTAGGGTGATCGAGTATGATATTGAGGAATGATGTACTATCTCGAGAGACAGAAGTTACCATCCTACAATGGGCCTAATCACCTTAATAAGGACTCCTAAGGACTATGGGTCTTCGGATGTACCAGAGATTCTTCCACAACTTTACATGAAAAAGTAAAGCAAGGTTTATTTTAAACTAGATTCATTAAGTTCCCTATAGAGGCAAGCCCCATAGTTAATTACATCCCAAGGACTAATATTCCTTAAGAATACTCTTGATTAAGGTAAATGATCGTTATCTCCAAAGATTTCAAAGATAGGACTATCAATCAATTGGTTTATTTTTAGAAGATCAAGTGGGATTGATCAAGAGGAGGGAGTTATTATCGAAATCAAAAGAAGATAAGTAGGAGATGCTTATGATACTAGAAACTAATAAACCCCAAACTATCCTATGGCTGGGCTTTATATTTTTAAAATTGAAGTGATTTATTTGTTTGAGTTGAATTTTTATTAGAAATCTAGGGCTTACAATTCCATAACACAAGATCATGGAAATGTCTAAGAGGTGAGAATTTATGCTTGCAGTCATAAAGGGAAGTAGCAACCTCTGAACCTAAATCTAGGGAGCTTTGGCGAGGGCTAAGACACGACCTAAATCTAAAGCAAAAATGGCTATTTAGTTTACCTCCACAAGAAGATAAAACCACTTGGAATTACCACCGTGGGGTAAACTAACACCTCCTATGATTTTAAATACATGTAGACAAGTCTTATGCTTTTGTAAGATAGCTAGGTTGTTATTTATTTAGAAAGATACTAAGTCTTTAAACACTCCTAGATCATGTAGGGCATGATTAATGACTTAAATCTAATGTAAATTTTGTTATTTTCATTTTTGGACAATTGATTTGACACAGGCTATAGGATTCATATGCCTAATGCATGAGAAATTAGATTATGGGCCAATATCAATGAAAAAGTAGGTGGGTTTTCACCATGACTCTCAAAGGTCAAGCCAAATTCCCTGGCAAAGGTGAAAGCACTCCATAAGAAGAGTGAAATAAGATGCTTTTTATGCATGATGTGAAAACATACAACATCCAGCTAAGGGGTTGCTAAATCTTTTATCTTGTTTATAACCTAGCCTTTAGGTGAGGTTATGAGTTATTTATTTTAAGTTTTGAAATGATTAATTGGATAAAGAAAATTATTTTTTAAGAGCTTAATCGCATCCAGGCCATTCATCAAAGCAATGAAGAAACTAGGAAAACATGCATCTTAACAAGCTAAACAAACATCAAATATAAAGCTATACAAAAGAATAAAAACGTTTGTGGGGGCTCCATCACATAAACTGAAAACAAATTGCTCACCCTTAATACAACCAGTTATAAATGAATTAATTACAATCAAGAAGGAATTCATGTTATGGGGTCTTCATTCTTCATTTCTTCATTTCTTTCTTCTTTCTTTCTTCTTCTTCTTCTTTTGGTTGGTTAGAATGTGGTTACTCCAAAGGCTTCACATGGTACATAAGACATAGTCTTATGACCAATGTTCATCCTAATCCCCTATAATAATCATTCCAAATCGTAATTGCAAAATTACATGAAAATGAGAAAAGTAAATCTAACTAAAACCTACAAAATAAAGATTAGCTAACAAACCACACAATCCCAAGCATGTATATGAATAAATTGGACTTAACACCCCACATATGGGTAACCATGTCCACTTGGCCTATTTTTGGATTATGCTTAGGGGTATAAGCAACCTACACAGCAAAAGCATTTATATTTTTATTACATCACCCCTTAAGCACAATCCCCTGTAGAAGAAAATGATTAGACTAAGATCATCCTACCATTCAATCTATGCACATACACCTTAACATCCAGACTAAACATTCACAAAATAAAATCAGGCATCAAACCATGCATCTCCCTAACATAGGACTAGAAATGGTGACTTAGCCTAATGTTTTGTGCCATTTAAGGCTTGTGTGGTATGTCTTAGATAAGATTTAAAGTTAGAGTTTTGTAAGTATGAAGGGTTCAACTTAGAGAATGGTTTCATTTAAGTGATTTAGCTGATTTGGTTGATTTTATTTGATGATTTGATTTGAATGAACCTACAACAATTATACTGTTGTAAAGAAAGGAAAGAGAAAACTTCTCTTTCCTCACCTTAAGTAATTTCTAAGGTAGATTCATTATTAATTTTTATTTAGTGAATGTTTTATTATGTGTTTTGATTAGTCCTAAGTTTAGATTTACCCTAAATCAACCTATTCAAATAAGAAATGCATTTTAGGATTAACAAAAGTGAACTACTATCACAAAACACAAAACACTTTATTTCTTTCCAACATGTGTAACATGCATATTGGATGAATCCTAAGCATATCTATACATGAAAATGCAAATATTTAGCACACCTTAATGATGAATGCTAAGAGATGTTGCTTAAGAAAATTTGGAATGTTTCATGTATGCATGATTTTGTTAAGTAGAAAAGAAAGGGATTCTTTTATCGATTATTTATATGCACATTTACATGTATGAAAGACATAACTGAGTACGACGTTATTGTTTTCTACACCAGGGGTATAAGGTACAAGACCTTCTTAGGGCTACTTAAAGCCTCACAACCCCAGATATCAAGACTAATATACCACTTTTCTTAAATACATGTGTATGTACAAAAAGAAATTAATGGAAAAAGAGTCATGCAAAAAGTTTATGTTTGTTTGTTTAATTTTGGTTATGCAATTTACATGTGTAAATGTGAAGATCCTTCTTAAATGATAACATAAGAATGAATAGGAATGGATTTAAGCAAGTGTTGTGTCCTTTTCAAATGAACTATACACTTTGCAAATCCTATTCTATGTTAAAGAAGAGAAGGAAAAGTCACATAATGCACATCTTATATTATACTCACATGCCTTATAAGTAATTATAAGTAGCATACCTTTAATTTGTAATCTTTGATTTATAAGTTTTTAAAATAATTTTAAATTTAATAGTGAAAATAGCCATTCATATTCTTACTTTAGCCAAAACATGCAATTTGACATAAAGGAAACATTTCATTTATTTGATCTTTCAAAAGATATGAATGCATGATTTTCATATGACACAATAATTAGCATGCTTGGAAAGAAATAAAATTATGTAAGCATGTAACTTCATTAACCCTAATTAATTCCTAAAGACAATGAAATAAGATAATTTAAAAAAAATCAAAGTTGTTTAAAGAAATTTTATTTTAATTTGATTTGATTTTAGGAAATGTGAAAGGTTTGCTGGTCCTAACCCATCTCCCATGTGTGTTTGTTTTAGTTTAATTTTTAGAACCATTAGGTTGATTTTATGTTTTGTTTAGCTTAAGGTGTAAATTAAGTTCATTAATTACCTTTACCCACACCTTCTTAACATAATTATTCAAACAATTGTGAGCCAATATATGATATGCAATCACATTGAATTTAAATCAATAATAAACTTTAAGAAAGAAAGGGGCCAATGCAATTGGCTCGTAATTGATTAATTAAGCTAAAGGGTTTAATTAAGTACTTTCATAACCTTCCCACACATGAGTTGGAAATGATTTCCTTAAAACCCACTTAGGTTATTGAACACCTAAGTATCTACCCAATAAAATTGATTAAGTTCAAATTGATTTTAAAATTTGATTAAGTTAATCAGTAGATTAGTGGATTAATCCTTATTAGGTTTTGTATTAAAGATGAAATGTGGTTTAGGGAATAGCTTAAGGAAAATATTCCAAAATTATTCCATAAACATCCTAATCACTTAAACAAAGCTTAATTACATTAATTAAATGATTAAATTATTCTTCACATGCTTAATTACCTTTAATTACATTAAGAGAGTGATTAGGGATTCATTACTTGATTTCTCTAATTAACCATTAATAAATTCCAAGAAAATTATGGGAGGTAGAGGTCATCCCATTAAATATACTTGAGAAATTTGGAATTAATTAATGAAATGATTAGTAGTAATTAGGGTTATTAAGATTTAAATAAACCCAATTAAGGAAAATTCACTAATCAAAATCACTTAGAAACAATTTTATGTTATTCTCACTAAATTATCTTTAAAATGAGCCCTCATTTATATTTTTTTGATTTTTTGACATTTAATTATGAATATTTGAAGTTTCAGTGATCAATAAGTCAATTAAATCCCCTAATTATATAACTAATTCTGTCATCGCCATGTGGACCGCTGACATGGCATGTGCTTTCCACGTGACATGACGGGATTCATTATTTAAGTTATCAAATTGGCAAAGTGACGATGCATTTTCTCCTTGGAAATATTGGACGGTTGGGATCAAACCCATGGATCTAAAGGGATTAAAACACATGATCTAATCAGATTAATCAGGACCATCCATCGAAAACATGTAAGATGGACGGTCCATGATTCATCCCTGCCCTCATCTGCGAGAGATGGAGGTCGTCCATCCTCCATGGATTGATTCGAGCTCACTTGAGCTCGGATTGAGTAGGCGTTGAACCCACACCACCAAGAGGTAAGAAGAAAGACATCCAATAGTCAAATTCGATTGGGATGAAAATTCCCTTCACAAAAGACCAAAGAAAATTCTCCCTAAGCTTGGTTTTGAGGCATACCTCACTGGGAGCTATCATCGGCACTCCCAACCATCGAGGTAGCCTCGTCAAGTGAAGACAAAGTCTTGTTGAAGGTTTGAAGGCTTGAGGTGGAGTGGATCTTCCTATTGGTCAAACTGCTCTTCAAAGGCTTACAGATTTCGTCTAGCTCCTCCTTCTCGTGGCTTGATTACTTGGGGTTCGACTTGGGTGAGCTCAATTGGATCCCTTGATGTTGCTTGCAACATCTTTGGTGGAGTGATGAGTGAGTTGAAATTTCTTCCTACCTTCCCTTATTTTGGCTTAAGGAAATCGAGAATGGAGAATTGGGAAGAGCTTGGTGATTGCTTGAGAGAGCTTGGGGAGCTTGCCTTAGGTCTCTCTGGCTCAATCGACAATATGTGATTTATAATGAACTTGACCCATTGGTTGCAAGCAATTTGGCTTAGATCAAGATTTGACACATTTTGACTTTTTAGGTCAAGTTGGGTCAACTTGGGTCTAGTGGCCAATTGGCTAGGTTAGCTCAAATGTTGACTTGGTCAAGTTCAAACATTGATCATGAATTGGTTTTGATCAATGGTTTCAACCAATTTGGCCTATGGTGGATTTTGGCTAGTTTAGGTTTCATTTGGGTCAAATGTTGACTTGGTTTGACCCAATTTGAGTGATTGATCATCTTATGGTGATTTTTGCTCATAATGAGAGGCTTAGATGGGCATGGTTCAATCCAATTTGGGCAGGATTAGAATTTGGCTCAAAAAGGTACTTTAGGTCACTTCGGGTCAAGTGAGCCTAAGTGGGTCATTTGACTTGATCAAGGCTTGATTTAAGTTTGAACTTACATATGGACTTATGATTGAAATATAAATCCACTTGCAAGTGATTTGAAGTTAAATGAGTTTTGATTCATTTAACAATTTCAAGTTCAAAAGAACATGGATTTAATTTGGGTTTGAGTTTTGATTTTAGTTTTGGTTTGATGATTGAAGTTTATGTTTATATTTGGATTGATGATTGAAGGTTTGCTTGAATCATGAAAAAAATCAAAAGGTTTGGGTTGATTTGAGGTTGATTTAGCTAAGTTCAAGACTTGAAAGAGTTTAGGTTGGATTTTGATTAGTTTTGGATTTGAGTTTTGCTTTTGGTTTGAAGTTGATTTGAATTTGTATTTCATTTATATTTGTGAATATAAATGAGAATATAAATGGGTTATGAGAATTTTGATTTGGATTTGATTTGAGCTAAGTCCATAAGATGAAATCAAAGGGCTTAGGAAAGATTTTTGAATTTAGAATTCAATCTTTGATGTCAATCATTTAGAATTGATTCATGATTTGCAAAAATCCATTAGAATTGATTTAAGGTTTGAGATAATTAATTAAGTGGAATTGATTTAAATTTGAAATTGATTTGGAGTTGATTTGAATTTGAAGTTGATTTGGATTTGGAATTGGTTTAAATTTGAAGTTGGTTTGATTTGAGAAAATCAATTAAGTTGGAATTGATTTGAGTTTGAAGTTAGTTTGATTTGAAGTTTGATTTGAATGAAGAAAGTGAGGATTTAGTTCAAGCTATAGGGTAGGCAAGTCTTCCTAATACCCTAAGGCATGACCTATTCTATATAGTCTTTTAAGTCTCTTGGATTAGGTTGAGTGTTCACTTGTCATTAGAAGTGTCTTACTAAGGAACTCTTAGTATCAGAGTCTATTCTAAGATGGAGAGGTTAAAACTTATTCTAAAGCGAGGTCACGAAAATGCGAAAATGATCTCCCAGCAAGTGTAGAAGGAATCAAGAGCTTAACACAATGTGACTCTACTCATGTCAAAGATACAAGAGAGTGAAGGAGGAATCTACTAGGGATAGAGTATGTGAACCTTCCACCTGGGAAATAATTTCAAGTCATCCAGAAGGGATGAGAGATTTGATTTGATTTGAGTCTCACTAGGGAGAAATTGATTTGATTTGTTGATTTAGGATTTGGTGTTCCACTAGGGATGAAAGAAGTGAACTCTTCACTAAGGGAGCAAGTTCAAGTCATCTGCTAGGGAAAAGTGGTTGTGAAATCGCCAAGGGATTAGAATTTGAGGTCCGCTGAGGGAACTAGAAAGATTTGCATCTCACTAAGGAGAAGCTGATTGATTTGATTGATTAGATTATTTTGATTGTTTGATTATTTGGTTTGTTTGATTTGATTATTTTGTTTTGACTCCACTTGGGAGGTTGATTGGATTTGCTTTGTTTGTTTAGTTTGACTCCACTAAGGGAGGAGGGTTGAATTTATTTTATATTTTAAAATTTTTTGGATTTTGAGATGGACCTTGTCGGTTTATGGATTGCACCTTAGGGGCCATGTTGGCCTAGCTCAATTTATCAATCTAAAGGGTAGTCTACCAAACACATAGTAGCCAACCAAAGGGATTGCCTTTGTGTAAAAAAACATAGAAGAAAGTGTAGTAGACTTACATCCTCCAAAGTAGGGATGGGATTCGATCCATTGGCAAGATAATGGATTGAACCCAACCTACTGATTATTGAGTGAATGTTTGCGGGGACTTAAATCTAGTCAAAGATTAATTTTATTTTTAATTATTTTGATGGATTCCATTGGTTTGCAATGGACTACAGTAGAGCCATGAGCCTTGGGCTAACTCAGATTTACCAATCCAAAAGAGTAGTCTACCAACCACATAGTACGACTATCCGACCAAAGGGGTTGCCTTATGATTTACAATGGTCAAGTTTAAGAAGAAAGCACAGGGACTCACGTCTTCCAAAATAAAGAACCATTGGGGTGATTGTTGCTTGACAAAAAACCTGGGACTTAAATCACTCAAAGATAGTTAAGATTAATTTTATTTTTTAATTATTTTGATGAATCCCATCAATTTGCGATGACTATACTAAGTTGGGGCCATGGGATTCTCAATTTACCAATCCAATGGGGTAGTCTAACCCATAGTAGGACTATCCAACCAAAGGGGTGTCTTCGTTGCAATGATCAAGTTTAAAGAAAGCACATGGACTCACATCTTCCAAAATAAGGTACCATGGTGATACATTAGCAAACATATCACTACCTAAATTGAATGTCATTGGGGACTTAAATCAACTCAAAGATAGTCAAGATTAATTTCATTTTTAATTTTTTTTAATTCCATGATTTCGATGGACTTATCATGTTGGTCTTGGTCTACATTAGATTTACCAATCTAAAGGGGTAGTCTACCAACCACATAGTATGACTATCCAACCAAAGAGGTGCCTTTTGGTTTTAATGATCAATTAAAGAAAGCATGGTGACTCATCTTCTACTACAAAGACCACTGATCAGTTGCTTTGCAACAAATCGAACCAACAGAATCAAACTCAATCAAGAAACATTTATTTTCTTCATGATTAAATCATGTAATCATGAATCCAAATATAAACATAAACTTTAATAATCAACCAAAAATCAAAGCAAAGTCAAAACCTTTTGAAATTATCAAATGAATCAAACCCATTTGACTCCAAATCTCTTGTAAAAGGATTTATATTTCAATCATAAATCCATATGTGAGTTCAACCAAACTTGAATCAAGCCGATTCAATCAATTTGGTCAATTGGGTCAAATTGGTCAACTTAACAAATTGATGAAGAATCAAATTGGACAAAATTTAAATCCAAATTAAATAATTGAAACCAATTGAAAATATACTCCAAATAGTCATTTGAACTTGACCCAACTCTTGGTTTGACTCAATTTGAATAGTCAACCTAACTTTTTGATCTTTGACCCAAATGGGTCAAATTAACCCAAATTAAACCAAATGAAGTTCAAATGACATGAAATTTGGTCCAACTTACTTTTGATTCATGTCAAATCTGTCCAAATCAAATTCAATACTAAATGACCACTTTTCCTTGGGTCAAGGGAATCCCATGAGAAAAGGTACTTTCCCAAGTGGTCATTTCTCTTCCTTAGCCACTAGGCACACATCCATTAGTCCACACAGTCACCAAGGACACTGATTTTCTGACCCAAGGAGTGGTTGGGGCAGCCATGACTCATGGGAAAGTGAAATCACCTCACCTCTCCCATTGGAACACTTGACATGAAGGACACTCACCTCCCCTTGGCTAGGACACCCACTTGTCCTTCATGGTAGCCACTTTCCATGCCTTAGCCAACCATAGGGAGCCACCTAAGATGATTCTCTTCCATTCCCAACAACCCTAAGCCATGTGACATGAGTTTGAAGCCAAAATTTTAAACAAAAAGTGGAAAAAGGTTCATTTCACTACACTTTTCATTCTAAGGCTTTAGTGGTTGAACAAAACCCTCATTCCTCTCATTCACCTATTCCTAGAGCTGCCAAAACCTATTAGCAATCTTCCACTTCATTTTAGAGAGGAATACTCTAAAACTAAGGGGATTTCGATGACGAAATGACGATCATCAGAGGAAACTTCATTTTGATGTGAAGGCAAGGATCTAAGCTCAGTCCAAGGTTTCTTCCTTTACCGAACAATGCGCTCGAGTCACCATCGCCGCCGAAAATCATCCTCGATGAGGTAACATTCAAAAAACCATAGCTGGCCTTAGGATCTTTCATTTTGTGATAGATTTTGCATGATTTTTAGGAATCTACCCTAGATAATCCTACATTTTTAAATCATCCCAATTAGAAAATAGAATTTTTTCGGTGCGAATCGATGCAAAAATGAGTCCATTTGGAGAAGTTTTCACATAGAATTTCTAATTTTTTTTTAAAAAATAAGCTATTTTACTATTCATCACTGTAGCCATCTTCAATCTTCAAAATGGATATCAATCATGCGTGGATCCATCCACCCGAATGATCTATTTCGTCGATTGGATTGTCTCATATTGATCGCCATCAAGCGTTTTGATCTTCCGCCGTTTGGCTAATCTCAAATCCATTTCATGGCACAAGCATACCACACTGCAACATGCGTCCAATCCGGCTCCATTAATTTTGCCACGTCGAGCCATGATTTTCTATTTAAAAATTAATTTAAATATCTAAAAATTCAAAAATTCATAGAAAATAAAATACTTAACCAAAAATTACAAATAAGGGCTTTTTGGGTTCGTCTTTCCGAGTGGAATCCAACGAACCTAAAATCCCTCATTTTACTAAGTATTTTGAGCATAATTTAAGTTTTAGTAAAATTTAAATTTCTTTAATTAAATCAAAAATACATGTTAGATTAAGTTGAAATTTCAGAGATTAAAATTGATATTAAAATACACTTACTATAAAACTTTTAAGTCAAAATAACCTCTAGATTAAAACATATTGAATTTTGAGTGTCAAATGGTTTATTTTAATAAAATAAATTAGCAAAATTGTTAAAAATCACTTAAATCAATTGAAACTTCAAAAATACATAACTAAATGTACAAAACTAAAAAAAATAAATGAGGGCTCATTTTAAAGATAATTCAGAGGAGAATCTAATAAAATTATTTTTAGTTGAATTTGAATAGTAGGTTTTCCTTAATTAGATTTTATTTGAAAACTTAATAACCCTAATTACTCCCTAATGATATCATTAATTAATTCCAAACTTCTCAAGCATGTTTAGGGATGACTTCTACCCGCCCTAAATTTTTTGGAATTTATTAATGAGTCAGTTAGGAAAATTAATTAATGAACTCCTAATCACACTCTTAATATAATTAAGGTTAATTAAGCATGTGAACAATGGTTTAATTCCTTGATTAAGATAATTAAACTTTGTTTAAGTGATTAGAAGGTTTATGGAATAATTTTGGGATATTTTCCTTAAGCTATTCCCTAAACCCCCTTTCTTCCTTAAATCCAAATCTAATTAAGGGTTAATCCACTAATGACCTACTTAATTAATCAAATTAAATTCTCAAATTCAAAATTAATCAAGAAACTTTATCAATACTTCTTGGGTAGATACTTAGGTGTTCAATAACCTAAGTAAACTTAAGGAAATCATACCTAACCCATATGTGTGGGAAAGGTTGAAATTACTTAAATTAAACCCTTTAGCTTAATTAATCATTACTTGTGAGCCAATTGCATTAGGCACCTTCCTTTCTAGGATGCATTGTTGATTTAAATTCCTTGTGGTCTATGTCATACATTGGCTCATAATTATTTGATTAAATAAAATTGGTATAGGTAAGGGGTAATTAATGAACTTAATCTACACCTTAACCTAACCAAAGCATAAAATTAATCTAATCACCTAAAAATTAAATTAAAAAAATTCACACATGTGGGAATGGGTAAGGACCAGCAAACATTCTCACACTTTTCTAATTCAAATCAAACTCAAAACAAAATGAAAGTCTCTTTAAACAACTTTTGATTCTCTTTAAATGATCTTACTTCATAAGATTGTCTTTAAGAATTAATTAGAGTGAATGAAATTACATACTTACATCACTTTATTTCTTTCCTAGCATGCTAAATGTGTATGTCATATTAAAATCATGCATTCATGTTTTTCTAAAAACAAATTTAAAATGAAATATTTTCTTTATGTAAAATTGCATGTTTTGGCTAAAGTAAAAATATGAGTGGCTATTATCACTATTAAATTGAAAATAATTTTTAAAATCTATAAATAAATTACCTAAAAATGAAAGTGTGCTACTTATAGTTTATTTATAAGCTTGCATGTGGATATAAAAATGTGACTTATGTTTTCTTTCTTTCTTTCCTCTTAATATGGATTTGAATAAGATTTGCAAAGTGTATAGTTCTATTAAAAGAACATAACACTTGCTTAAGTCTATTCTTATCATCTTCCATGTTATGACTTAAGAAAGATCCTTACACTTACACATATAAATTACATAACCAAGTCCAAACATAAGTACAAATTTTTTCATCTTTATTTTCCATTTATTTCTTTTGTGCATATGCTTGTATTTAAGGAAAGTGGTATATTAGTCTGGACAACCCCGGGGTTGCAAGGCTTTAAGTAATTAAGTAGATCTTGTACCTTTACACTTGGTTAATAATGGCATCATACTCCCTCATGTCTTTTATACTTGTAAATGTGCATATGAAAATGGATAAAAGTCACTCTCTTCTACTTAAAAATCATGCATACATGAAACATTCCAAATTTCTTTAAGTAACCTCACCTAGCATTCATCATAAAGTATGCTAAACATTCCCATTTGTATGTATATATATGCTTAGGATCCATTCATATGCATGTTATACACATGTGGGAAAGAAATAAAATATTTTATGTTTTGTGATAGTAATTCACTTTATTTAATCTTAAAATACCTTTATTTTTGAATAGGTTTGTTTAGAGAAAATCTAAACTTAGGATTAATTAAAATACATAATAAAGCATTCACTAAGCAAAAATCCTTAATGAATCTACCTTAGAAATGCTTGGTAGGAGAAGAGAATTCTCTTCTCTTTTCCTCTCTTTACAACCTTTAGTAATTAAGTATGTTCATTCAAATCAAAGCAAATCATCAAATAAAATTAACCCATATCAACTAAACAACTTAAATGAGACCACCCTTCTAACCTGAACCTTTTCACATTAAAAAAAATCCTAACCTTAAAGCCTAGCTAAGCATACCATACAAAACTTATATTGCACACTCATTAGGCTAAGCCACCACTTCTAGTCCTATGTTAGGGTGGTGCATGGTTTGATGTTTGCTTTTATTTTATGATATTTTATTTTAGTCAGGATGTTAGGGTGTATGTGCATAGAATGAATGGTAGGATGATTTAGGCTAACCATTATCTTCTGCAGGGGATTGTGCTTAATGGGTGTTATAATAAAATATAACTTTTTCTTTATGCAGGTTGCTTATAAGCATAATCCAAAATAGGCTAGGTGGACTTGGTTACCCATGTGTGTTAAGTCCAATTATATACATGCTTGAGAATGTGGTTTGTTTAGCTAATCTCTATTTTGTAGGTTTTAGTTAGATTTATTTTTTTCCTTTTCATGTAATTTTGCCATTAGGATTTTGGAATGATTGTTATGAGGATTAGGATGAGCATTGGTTATAAGGTCATGCCTTATGTACCATGTGAAGCCTTTGGAGCAATCACTTTCCAACCATCCAAAAGAAGGAACCAAAGAAGAAAGAAGAAAAGAAGAAGAAAGAAGAAAAAAAGAATGAAGAAATGAAGCTTGAAGACCCCCACAATAATGAATTCTTGTACTTAATTCATTTGTAATGGTTTATACGGGTAGAGCTTCAAAATTTGTTTTTTTAGGTTTTGTGTGATGGTGCCCAACCACACTTGGCCTTTTATTCTTTTGCATTAGCATTATAAAATGTTTGATGTTTTGTTTAGTTTGTGCATTAGAAATGACATGTTTTCCTAGTTTTTTTTCTTGCTTTGATGTATGGTCTAGATGACGATTAGGCTCTTAGGAAAAATAAATCTTCTACCAAATTAATCAACTCAAAATTAAAAATAAGCAACTCATAACCTCACTTAAAGCCTAAGCTAAAAATCAAGATAAAAATTAGCAACCCCTTAGCTAGATGAGTATTTCTTTTACAACATCATGCATAACAGCATCTTGTTTCACTCTTGATTGGAGGGCTTCCACCTTTTCTAGAGAAATTTGGATTGACCTTTAAGATCCATGGTGGAAACACACCTCCTCCCTTCTCGCTAATTAATTAAATCTTCAATTATTGAGTTTTTAAGAGATTAACCTCAGAACAAAAAGGTAGTCCACCCACTCTCCCAACATCCATATATGATAAATCAAAAAGAAAATACCAATGACTTTGTTAGGTTACTTTTGTAGTTTAAGGACTGCTTTACCTAAGATCATAATGAAGTGCCCAATATAACCCTAAATGTAAGCAATCTACAAGCTCAATTGAACCTATTGCCCTTCTTTGCAAACTTCTAAGGCGAACATTTGCATCAAGAAGAAGATCAAAGTTTGAAGTCAACCTTACTAAAGAAGAAAGATACTATCATTCCCAATCAAAATGAAGGATATTCAAATTCGCACATGCACCGATTCAAAATTTCAATTAGGCATCCACATTGCCTACTTCAAATTCGACATCATATATAATCTCCTTGCATGTGATCTCCTCATTTAAGGATGGGTCGAATGATGGCAGAGGATGAGAAGTCATTTACACTTATCATTTCCTTTTGAGTTTATCACTATAAGGTCATGCCTTTCTCTAATCACCAAAAAAAAGGAAGAGCATCTTCACGATCCGAGTAGTTGTCTTCGATTGGTCATTACGCTATAGTCTGAAGTTGAATCCCTTAAGAACATACAACCAAAATGACTTTGAGGGAGTCTCTAAGGCTTGTAGTAAAACATCATGGGATAATAAAGATGGATCCAAAAAAAATTAAAGTGACATCAAAGATGCAGCCTCCAAGGTTCAGCCCAAGAGAAGAAAGACTTTAATCAACACTGCATTTAGATGGTTTAAACTCTTCTAGAGTTAGTCTATCTTAAAACTCTCCAAATCAAGATTCTACTTTTGATCGTTGAAAGCCTACTTTGGTACTTCGAAGGATGGAAAGTAGTTTAAACCACTATGGTAGGAGAGACGCCTCAGGGCGTACCAAGATCTCGAATGATTCAAGCTCACAATGATTTGGTCCACCCTAGAACTTTCCAAGTAGGAGTGCTCATCCTTTTTCTAAGGAGACCAATTGTTTCCGTCAAAAGATGGGAGGCAAGTTTGAACCCACTTAAGAAGGCCCCTATGTCATAGAGAAGGCCCCTATGTCATAGAGAAGGCCTACCAATGAGGATATTATCAGCTTATTGATTGTAAAGGGGAACACTCGATGCTTCCAATTAATGGGCTCTATCTGAAGAAATATTACCCATAAGAAAATCATATTTGAAAATAATTCTATCAATCAACAAAAATCTGATTCCATTTCATCAAAATCTCCTCTTCTTCTTTATTGTTGTTTTGCATCTTGTGAATGATGTTTAGGTGTAAAGTCCTAGTAACATCTTATCCATCTTTCATAAAATAAACACAATCAAACACATTTTCTCAGTGCTACTAGAATAGGTGTGAGAGAACCCAAGATGCATCCTATTTTGATTAGCACAACTAAGTTAGGTGTAAGAGAACCCAAGAGACATCCTTTCTTAGTGGGAATCCTATTTTCCATCCATGACACCACTTCATCAAAATCCCCTAGCGTGTTTAAGGTAGGTGTAAGAGTCCCCCAGAGGCATCTTATTCCCTTTAACACATGCATAAAAAATAAACACATATCTTTTATCTCGGGCTACTTTGATGTGGGAGCAAGCCCTTTATGGCACTCACTAATTAGCTGCTCTAGGTTGGGTCTACATGCTACCTCACTAATATGTCACCCTAGTGGTTTCTTGTTTGGAAGATGTGAGTCCTCATGCTTTCTTCCCAACTTGACCATTGTAAACCAACGAGTGCCTTGTTAGTATGGTAGACTTCACTGCCCAGCCAATAAGCTACCTCATGTTATTTTTATTTAAGAAGATGTGAGTCCTTGAGCTTTGTTCTTGAACTAATCATCATGATCTAACTAGGTTGAGTATATTCGATGTTTAGGATAAGTCCCCCAGAGGCTCCTTTCCTCTTGACTATGTTTGAGTTGATATAAGTCCTCTGGTGGCATTCACTCAGTACCTAGGTCGGATGGCACCTGTCGAGTTGAAGATAGACTATCCCATCAATCAGTTTTCTTAGAGGATGTGAGTCACGAGCTTTCTTCTAGGCGATTATTACAAACCACACCTTAGGTTGATGATGTTCACTATCGTGACTCACCTGGATACACCTCTCTTGGCAGATGTGAGTCCCGCTTTCTCCTTGAGTTGGCCACCGAATACCTATTTGATATATGACTAGCCATGTCATCTTCTCCAGGGTTTTGGATTAAGCCTTTAGTGGCCCCATCCCCTACGGGCACTCTGTTTGGATCACGTCCTTTGTGACCCCATTTAGACACTATCCAGGTTACTCTTGGATTGGACAGTCCCTCTTTCCTAGTAGCCAACCTTGTGGTTGGAGATGTTGTTCAGCAGATGCGATTCTCCCTTGGTTGAAATGCAGAATGGGTCTAATATAAGCTCATTCTAAGTTTGATCCCTCGCAAAATAATAGGGTCCATGATAAATAAATAAATAAACAAATAAAATAAATAAATTAATTCACTTGTGGATTAGGAATTCAAGCCCCCAAAGGGCACCTTTTCTCAGTGCATCATCTCTGAGTCTCATGAGAACTCACGAATTGCACTACACAGTTGAGATAAATTCGTCATTACTCGTAGTTGCCTTTAGGTTAGGTTCAATCTATTTTACCACAAGTAGGTTACCCCGATAGTCATTTTGCTTTGAAAGATATGAGATTATGACACATTCTTTCTAGCAGGACTGCCACAAACCGACAGGCAACCCTACGTCGGGTTCGATTTGTTGCCCAAAGCAACCGATCACCCTAGTGGTCTTTTGTAGTGGAAGATGTGAGTCTATGAGCTTTCTTCCCTCGAATTGATCATTGTAAATTGAAAGACACTCCTTTGGTCAGATAGTTCTCCCATTAGTCGGGAAGCTACTCCTTTGGTTCAATAAATCTGAGATAGGTCTAGGCTAATATAAGCTCCTTCTCATCATTGAAACCAACATAATCCATCAAAATAAAAATTTAAAATAATCTTGATTATCCTTGCATTGATCTAAGTCCCCAATATTCACTCAATAGTCAGCCCGAGGTAGGGTTCAATTTGTTGCCCAAAGAAACCGATCACCCTAGTGGTTTCTTATTTTGGAAGATATGAGTCCTCGCATTTTCTTCCTAACTTGACCATTACACACCGAAAGGCATCCCTTTGGTTGGTTAGTCTTACCTTGTGGTTGGTAGACTACACGCTTTGGATT
This sequence comes from Cymbidium sinense, assembly GCA_021442155.1. Taxonomy (NCBI): domain Eukaryota; kingdom Viridiplantae; phylum Streptophyta; class Magnoliopsida; order Asparagales; family Orchidaceae; genus Cymbidium; species Cymbidium sinense. Next base: position 87,456 of record JAKCPB010000839.1, on the reverse strand, counting down.
GGTAAGTCTGAGTTAGGTCTAGGCCTCCATGGCTTAGTCGTCCATCGCAAATCAATCAAAATAACTAAAAATGAAATTACTTTTACCTATCTTTGGTGATTTAAGTCCAGAGGCATTCACTCAATAGTCAGCCCTAGGTTGGTTTCAATCTATTGCCTCACCAATGGATCACCCCAGTAACTGGTCCCAACTTTGGAGGATGTAACCCTACTATGCTTTGTTCCTAGTACAACTGCTGCATATCAAGGGCATTCCCTTTGGTTGGCTAGTGCTACTATGTGTTTGGTAGAATACCCCTTTGAATTGGTAAATCTGAGCTAGGTCTGGACATCCGTGGCTCCTATCCATCGCAAACCAATAGGGTCCATTTCAAAATCCAAAATTAAAAATCTGAAACAAACAAAAAAATAATCAATCTATCCAAATCAAACCTTTTGCTCCTTGTCAGTGAGATGCAAATCTTTCTAGTTCCCTAGCGGATCTAGAATTCTAATCCCTCAATAGATTTCATAACCTTTCTTCATTTTGTGGATGACTTGAGCTCGCTTCCCTATCAGAGAGTTCACTTGTCTATCCCAGGTGGAGTCAAAATAAACACGATTAAACAAATAACAAATTGAAACAAACTCAACCCTCTTCTCGAACTTAACAAATCAAATCAAATTTCTCCCCAATGATATTCAACTCAAATCAAACCTCTCATCCCCTTGTGGATGACTTGAACCTGCTTCCCTAGTGGAAGGTTCACATACTCTATCCCTAGTGGATTCCTCCTTCCCTCTCTTATGTCTTTGACATGAGTAGAGCCAAATTGCACTAAGCTTTGATTCCTTCTACACCTCGGGTTAGGAGTAGATTTTCTCTGTTAGTGCTTGTGATTGTTCGGTGTTGTTGATCATTTTTCACACCAATATGTGGTGTTCCATGTCAGTCACACCACACCTATTGGGCGCCCTTTGTTAACCTCATTTTTAGGATGAGCACACAACCCCTCCATCTTAGACATAGGACTCCTCTTAGAGTTTAAGAGATCCTTAGTCTTAAGACACATCTAGTGATTAGGTGGACACTCAACCTAGTCCTAGAGACTTAGAAGAGTTAGCCATAGGAATAGGTCATGCCTTGGGGTGTTAGGAAAATTTGCCTACCCTGTAGCTTGAACCAACTCCTCACTCCCTTCCTTCAAGTCAAACTCCAAATCAATCTTATTTGATTTTCTCTAAAGTCAAATCAACTCCATGTGATTAAAATCCATGGTTGAAATCCATGATTGAAATCCATGATTGAAACACATGAATGAAATTCCTAAGTTTAAATTTTCCTAAGTCCTTAATTTCTCTCTTAAGGACTTAGCCAAAATCATGATCAAACCAAATCAAATCCTTGATATTTTCTCATGATTCATTTATATTCTCATTTATATTCACATATATAAATGAGATATAAATTCAAACCAATCAAACTAAACTCAAAATTCAAAATCAATTCATAAAATTTCCTAAGTCCTTTAATTTCCTTAAGGACTTATCCAAAATCATGATCAAATCAATTCAAATTTATGGGATTTTCTCATAGCTCATTTATATTCTCATTTATATTCACATATATATGAAATATAAATACAAATTAATCAAACCAAATTCAAAAATTCAAGCTTCAAACTCCAAAAATTTTCTAAGTCCTTTAAATTCCCTTTTAATGGACTTAGCCTAAATCATGATCAAATCACTTCAAATATTTGAAATTTTCTCATGATCCATTTATATTCTCCTTTATATTCACATATATAAATGAAATATAAGTTCAAATAATCAAAACCAATTCCAAAAATCAAACTCAAATCAACCAAAATCCAACCTAAGTCTTTCAAGTTAAATTCTTGAACTTAGCCAAATCAAACTCAAATCAAGCCAAAGTCTTGATTTTTCTTCATGATTCAATCAATCCTTCAATCATGACTCCAAAGATAAACATAAACTTCAATCATCAAACCAAAACTAAATTCAAAAATCAAACCCAAGTCAAACTCATGTTCACCCTTTGACTTGAAATTATCAAATGAATCAAAACCCATTTGACTCCAAATCTCATGCAAATGGATTTATATTTCAATCACAAGTCCATATGTGAGTTCAACCAAACTTGTATCAAGCCATGATTTGAGCCAATTTGGTCAAATTGGTCAACTTAGCCCAAATTGACCTAAAGAATCAAATTGGATAAAATCCAAATTAAATCCAAATTATAATTGAAACAAAATTGAACCAATATACTAAAATAGTCATTTGAACTTGACCCAACTCTTGGTTTGACCCAATTTGACCAATTGGTCAACCTAACCCATTTTGACCCGATTTGACCCAAATGGGTCAAATTAACCCAAATTAAACCAAATGAACTTTAAATGACATGAAATTTGGTTCAACTTACTTTTGACTTATTTCAAATCTACCCTAATCAAAAATTCAATGCCAAATGACTACTTTACCCTTGGGTCAAGGGCATCCCATGAGAAAAGGCACTTTCCCAAGTGGTCATTTCTCTTCCTTGGCCACCTAACACTCATCCATTGGTCCACATAGGCACCAAGGACACTATTTTTCTTCCCAAGTGGTTGGGGTAGTCATGACTCATGGGGAGGTGAAATCACCTCACCTCTCCCATTGGAACACTTGGCATGAAGGACACTCACCTCCCCTTAGCTAGGACACTCACTTGTCCTTCATGGCAGCCACTTTCCATGCCTTAGCCAACCATAATGAGCCACCTAGGATGATTCTCTTGCATTCCCAACCACCCCAAGCCAAGTGACATGAGTTTGGAGCCAAAATTTTTAAAAAAAAGTGGAAAAAGGTTCATTTCACTACACTTTTTATTCTAAAGCTTAAGTGGTTGAAGAAAACCCTCATTCCTCTCATTCTCCTCCCTTAGAGCTCCCAAAGCCAACAACAATCATTTCATTTTGGAGAAATACCAAAACTAAGGGGATTGGGTGAGAAATGATGATCACCGGAGGAAACATTATTTGAAGCGTGAAGATGAGGATCTAAGCTCATCAAGGCTTCTTCCCTTCAATAGCGTGCCAGTCACTACCGTCAAAATCATCCCCGGTGAGGTAACATTCAAAAAACTGAAGCTGGCCTTAGGATGTTTCATTTTGTGACAGATTTTGCACAATTTTTTTGGAATCTACCCTAGAAAATCCCATATTTTTACTTTAAATCATCCCAATTAGAAAATAGAATTTTTTTCGGTGCGAATCGATGCGAAAATGAGTCCATTTTGACAAGTTTTAACTTAAATGTCTAATTTAAAAAAGAAGCTATTTTACTGTTCATCATCAGCGAGCATTGCGATCACGGTTCGCATGGATTTGATCGCTCGATCAATCCGCGTGATGCGATTTGGACATCCGATGCTTACTGTTGCATAACGGTTCGAATCAGCGTCACCATGGGCCGTTGAGCTTCCCCACGTTTGGCTTGACATCATGAGCAAATCATGCGGCACCACGTGGCCTATCGCGATGACGTGGTGTCTGCTGCCAAGTCGCCGCATTTTAATTAAAAAAATTAATTTAAATCATCTAAAAATTTAAAAATTCATAGAAAGTAAAATACTTAACCAAAAATTATAAATAAGGGCTCGTTGGATTCATCTTTTCGAGAGGAATCCAACAAATCTAAAATCCTTAAATTTCATAGAGTATTTTGAGCTTAATTTAAGTTTTAATAAATATCAAATTTCTTTAATTAAACCAAAAATACATGTTAGATTAAGTTAAAATTTTTAGAGATTAGAATTGATAATATTATACACTGACAATAAAAATTTCAAGTCAAAATAACATCTAGATTAAAGGATATTAAATTTTGAGTGTCAAATGGTTTGTTTTAATAAAATAAATTAGCAGAATTCTTAAAAATCACTTAAATCAATTGAAACTTCAAAAATACATAACTAAATGTAGAAAAATCAGAAAAATATGAATGATGCTCATTTTAAAGATAATTCAGAGGAGAATCTAATAATATTATTTCTAGTTGAATTTGAATTGTAGATTTTCCTTAATTAGGGTTTATTTGAAAACTTAATAACCCTAATTACTCCCTAATGACTTCATTAATTAATTCCAAACTTCACAAGCATGTTTAGGGGGATGACTTCTGCCTCCCCTAATTTTCTTGGAATTTATTAATGAGTTAGTTAGATAAATTAATTAATGAATCCCTAATCACCCTCTTAACATAATTAAGGTTAATTAAGCATGTGAATAATGTTTAATTCCTTGATTAAGATAATTAAACTTTATTTAAGTGATTTGGAGGTTTATGGAATAATTTTGGGATATTTTCTTTAAGCTATTCCTTAAACCCCCTTTCTTCCTTAAATCCAAATCTAATTAAGGGTTAATCCACTAATGATCTACTTAATTAATCAAATTAAATTCTCAAATTCAAAATTAATCTAGAAACTTAATCAATCCTTCTTGGGTAGATACTTAGGTGTTCAATAACCTTAAGGAAATCATACCTAACCCATATGTGTGGGAAAGGTTATGAAATTACTTAAATTAAACCCTTTAGCCTAATTAATCATTAATTGTGAACCAATTGCATTTGGTACATTCTTTTCCTAGGATGCATTGCTGATTTAAATTCCTTGTGGTTTTATGTCATACATTGGCTCATAATTATTTAAACAACTTTTGATTCTCTTTAAATTATCTTACTTCATAAGATTATCTTTAAGAATTAATTAGTGAATGGAATTACATGCTTACATCACTTTATTTCTTTCCTAGTATGCTAAATGTGTATGTCATATGAAAATCATGCATTCATGCTTTTCTAAAATCAAATTCAAAATGAAATATTTTCTTTATGTCAAATTGCATGTTTTGGCTAAAGTAAAAAATATGAGTGGCTATTATCCTTAATAAATTGAAAACTATTTTTAAAATCTATAAATCAAATGCCTAAAACTGAAAGTGTGCTACTTATAGTTTATTTATAAGCTTCCATGTGGATATAAAAATGTGTCTTATGTTTGCTTTCTTTCTTTCCTCTTAATATGGATTTGAATAAAATTTTCAAAGTGTATAGTTCTTTTAAAAGAACATAACACTTTCTTAAATCTATTCTTATCCTCTTCCATGTTATGACTTAAGAAAGATCCTTACACTTACACATATAAATTACATAACCAAGTCTAAACATAAGCATAAATTTTTACATCTTTCTTTTCCATTCATTTCTTTTGTACTTATTATTGTATTTATGGAAAGTGGTATATTAGTCGATAGCAGGTTGTGAGGCTTTAAGTAGCTCTGTTGTACACACCTGTTAACAATGACGTCATACTCACTTATGCCTTTCATACATACATGTGTGCATATGAAAAGTAGATAATAAAACCTCTTTTCTACTTAATAAAAATCATGCATCCTAAAGAATTCAAATTTTCTTAAGTAACTCACTTAACATTCTCTTTCCATGCACTTCTTTTTGTACATGCACATGTATTTAAGAAAAGTGGTATATTAGTCTGGACAACCCCGGGGTTGCGAGGTTTTAAGTAGCCCTAAGTAGGTCTTGTACCTTACACCCTTAGTTAATAATGGTGTTGTACTCACTTATGTCTTTTATACTTGTAAATGTGCATATGGAAAATGGATAAAAGAGTCACTCTCTTCTACTTAACAAAATCTTGCATACATGAAACATTCCAAATTTCCTTAAGTAACCTCACTTAGCATTCATCATAAAGTATGCTAAACATTCCCATTTGTATCTATAGATATGCTCAGGATCCATTCATATGCACGTTATACACATGTGGGAAAGAAATAAAATGTTGCGTGCTTTATGATAGTAGTTCACTTTATTTAATCTTAAAATGCCTTTCATTTTGAATAGGTTTGTTTAGAGAAAATATGAACTTAAGATTAATTAAAATACATAATAAAGCATTCACTAAATAAAAATCCTTAATGAATTATCCTTAGAAATCACTTAAGGTAGGGAGGAAAGATAAGTTCTCTTTGTGGCCATAAGCTTAATTCCTCATCTCATAGGCATTTTCTTAATCTTGTGTTAAGGGATCATAAGCCCTAAATTTCTAATGAACTCAAACAAACTAAATCACTTTCAAAAATGTAAAGCCCAACCATAAGATAGTTTGAGATGCTCGCTAGGTTTCCTAACATTGTGGGAATCCATTACTTATCTTTCTTTTGGCTTCAATAATAACTCCCTCTCTTCGATCAATCCCATATGAACTAATCGATTGATAGTCCTTTCTTATTGAAATCTTTGAAGACAACAATCATTTGAGTTAATCGAGAGTATTCCTATGGGATTTTGCTCGTTAGGATGTAATTAACTATGGGGACTTATCCCAGAACTTAATGAACTCAGTTTAAAATGAACCCTGCTTTATTTTTCCATGTAAAGGAGGGGAAGAATCTCTGGTACATATGTAGACCCATCATCCTTAGGAGTCCTTATTGAGGTGATTTGGTCCTTTAAAGGGTAGTGACTTCTATCTCCCGAGATGGTACACTATTCCTTGATGACATACCCGATCACTTGAATAAGCACATCTGCGGATCTGCGTGGTGTCCCAACCAAAAGGCGTATATTTCTATTTTCATTTATCCTCTTCAAAAGGATAGATGAAGGCCAAAATATTTTCACCACAAGGACTTACCCTAAACCTTAAACATACTCGACCTAGTTAGTAAATGATAATTAGTTGAAGAAGAAAGCGCGGGGACTCACATCTTCTTAAACAAAATCAACATGAGATAGCTTACTGACTGGGAAGTGAAGCCTACCAAACTAATAAGGCGCTCATTGGTTTGCAATGACAAGTTAGTGAGAAAGCGTAGAGACTCACATCTTCCAAAACAAAATACCACTGGGGTGACAGGCTAGCGAGATAGCATGTAGACCCGACCTGGAGCAGTTAATGAGTGAGGGCCATAGGGGGCTTACTCCCACATCAAGATAGCTCGAGATAAAAGATTTGTGTTTATTTTGTGCTTGTGTTAAATGGAATAGGATGCCACTTGGGTTCTCTCACACCTATTCTAGTAGCATCAGGAAATTATGTTTGATTGTGTTTGTGTCATGAAAGAGGGATAGGATGCCTCTTAGGTTGTCTTACATATATCCTAAAATATGTCATTGCAGATTTGCAAGATAAGCAAACAACGCTTTGAAAGAAGAGAAGATTTTGATGAATTGAAATGAATTTTTTGTTCTTTTGATGATAATTATTTTCAAACATGTTTTTATGGGTAATATTTCTTCAAATAGAGCTCGTTAATTGGAAGCATCGGGTGTTCCCCTTTACAATCAATAAGCGGATAAGATTCTCCTTGGTAGGCCTTCACTATGACAAAGGGGCCTTCTCAAGTGGGTTCAAACTTGCCTCCCATCTTTTGATGGGAAACAATTGGTCTCTTTAGGACTAATACAAGTTCTCTTACTTGAAAAGTCCTAAGGAATACTAGCTTGTTATGAGCTTGAATTATTTTGGCCTTGTACAACTCTAGGTTCTGGCACGCGTGTAGGCATCTCTCCTCCAAACCTTCAAGATCTTCTAATTGCAACTTTGCATTCTATAGTGAGTTTACTACCTAATGCTATCCTTAGTAATGGGTGTTGAACTTCTAAAGGTAGAATGGCTTGCACATACACTTAGGAGAAGGGGTAGGCTGAGTTGGAGTTCTATATATGGTGCAGACCCAAGGCTTCAACCAACTGCTCATGCCACTATCTCTTATTATCATCGAGCATCTTATTTAGTATCTGGATGAGAGTTTTATTGAATACTTCTATTAGGCCATTTGCTCTAGGCTAGTAGATGGTTGAGTATCTCCAATCTATACCGTGTCTTCTGGCAAAGTTGTTGATCTTGGTGCTCTTGAATGCAACACCATTATCGATATCATCGAACCTATATAATATGGTTCCTAAAAGCAGCACATCTTTGGTTGTGACCTCTCTGAGTGGGATTGCCTCCACCCACATGGAAAAGTAGTTGGTAGCAGCTAGAATGAATCGATGACCCTTGGAAGAAGGAGGATCGCTAGGACCCACAATGTCTAACACTCAAATGGCCATAAGACCAATGTAGGATGTAGAATGTTTGGTAGTTGATGTAGGACCACACCGTGTACCTGACACTGATTGCATCTCCTAGATACATCCATGCAATATGTAATCATCAAAGGCCAGTAGTATCCTAGTCTCTTAATCTTTACTTTCATCTCAGGACTGGATTGATACGCTCCGCATAGACCTGAGTGTACCTTAGTCATGATCCTATAGGCTTCATGTTTGTCCAAACAATGTAACCACACTTGATCGAAGGATCGGTATAAGGTGCCATCCACGAGAGCATAGGAGAGAGCTCTCTATTTCATCTAATAGGCTTGTGATTTATCTGGAGGTAGTTTGCCGGTGTTCAAGTAATCTATGAACGATTGCCTCTAATCCAACTACTCATTTTTATTGGCAACGGTAACCTCCCCTTCAAGAGAAAGTCTCTCGATGAGTTCAGCATCAATAAGGGATAGGACTTGTCTGCTTTGGACCCTTATTGGAATGGACTCATCTTTCGAACATGCTAATTCTTTGGCAATTTTGGCCAAAGCATCTACTATGTTCTCTCTTCAAGGAACCTTATAGATGGTGACCTCAGGGATTTAGGCCAACAGCTTCATGGTATACTCATGGTAATGATGAAGCTTAGGTTTGAGAACCTTGTAGGACCCGATAATCTGGTTGATGACCAACTGAGAATCCCCGTAGATGTTGATGCTCTTGACATATAAAATGGATAACTCATACAATCAGCTCATACTGTATTGGTGTAGGGATTGGAGAGATAGTAAGAGAATCTCATCACATTATGGTCTAGAGTTAAGAGAACTATTCCTACCCTTGCCTTTTCTAGAAGAGTAGATTGTGGTTCTTCTCCTTTATGAAAGGAAGCCGCACCATCAAAATACATCTCCCAACAGCAATTGTGAACCTTCCCTAAGTTCATGATTTGTTCATCAGGGAGATCACACTAAGCGGGGAATCAGTGGGTGTGTTGCTAAGAAATCCGTTAGTGCTTATCTTTTCACCGTACAGAAGGGTACGAATATGATATCAAACTACAAGAGAATCATGGACCAACATGCCAAATATTTGGATAGTTGTCGATCATGAGATACTACAATAGATTGGTTCTAGAAATTAAGTTCACTTTATGAGAAAGCATATAGTGTCATAGCTTTTGAGATGCAAAGATCAAAGCTAGGCAATGTTTCTCAATAGGTGGGTAGTTCACTCCAATAGGAATCAAATGATGGTTGAGGTAGTAGAGAGCACTTTCCTTCCTTCTTCATTGGCTTGGGCCAACAGAACATCGAGTGAGTCATCCAATGCAGCAGTGTAGAGGATGAGTGGCCTGCTCGGGATAGAGGCTACAAGAATTGGCGGCTTCACCAAATACTGCTTGATATCTTCAAAGGCATGCTGTCACTTATCATCCCACTTGAACTTGGCATCCTTTTTGACAAGTGTTAAAAATGGCTTACATCTTCCCGATAGGATGGAGATAAAGTGTCTTAGATACAATCGCCCTTGGAAAGATCTAAGTTGAGTTAAAATTTTGGGAGGTGGCATTTTTAAGGTAACATTGATCTTTTTTGGATCTATTTCTATTCCCTAGTGTTAGACAACAAACCCAAGGAATTTTCTTAAAGCTACTCCGAATGCACACTTCAGGAGATTCATTTTGAGGTTATATTGTCTTAATCATTTGAAAACTACTCTCAAGTCAATGAGATGGTCTTCCTTTTCTTTGATTTTGACTACTAGATCATCAACATAGCACTCAACCTGATGATGGATGAGTTCATTGAAGATCTGAGTCATGGCCTATTGGTATGTAGAATCACATTTTTAAGGCCGAAAGACATGACTTTATAACATTAAATTCCTATCGGGGTTTGAAAAGTAGTGTTTCTTTCATCCTCGGGGGCCATCTTGATTTGGTTGTAGATAGATGACCCATCCATGAAGGAGAATACTGCATGAGATGAGGCGATGTCCACCATTAATTCTAGTATAGGAAGAAAAAACTCATCCTTAGGACATGCCTTATTTAAGTTCCTGAAATTGATGCATATGTGAATTTGGCCATTCTTCTTAATTGGGATGACACTAGCCGTAGGTATTTCTCTTCCGATGAAACCATCATCGATTTCTTGACTTGAAATGACATTGTTATTTCTAATCACATGCATCTAGGAGCTTGCTTGATAGGGTTAGTGTTAGGGTCTATTGCTAATTTATGGACTGCTATGTCAGGAGATAATCCGAGCATCTCTTCATGGCTCTAGGCAAAGCCATCCTTGTGGGTGAAAAATATATATTTTAGGTCACACTCATCATCATCAATCAATCTCCTCCTTTCTTCTTCCTTGAATTCTCTTCTTTCTCTATCTTCATCCCTCCCGGAAAGAAAGATGAAGACAAAAGAAAGAAAGGAAAGGAAAGAAGAGAAATTCAATATGATGATGATTGGTTCTTTTTTTAGATGGACACCACATAGAATTGCAAGTGTACTTATTAGGGTGATCAGGTACGACATCGAGGAAAAGGTGTACTATCTCAAAAGATAGAAGTCACCACCCTACGATGGACCTAATCACCTAAATAAGGACTCCTAAGGAGTTATGGGTCTGCGGGATGATGTGCGAGGGATTCTTCCCCTACTTTGCATGGAAGAGTAAAGCAGGATTTATTTTAAACTGGGTTTGTTAAGTTTCCTACATGGGCAAACTCACATAGTTAATTACATCCTAAGGGACGGATCTTAGAAATACTCTCGATTAAAGTAAATGATCATTATTTTCCAATGATTTCAATAGGTAGGACTATCAATCGATTATCTTATTTTAGAAGATCAAATAGGATTGATCAAAGAGAGGGAGTTATTAGTGAAGTCAAAGGAAGATAAGTAGGAGATGCCCACGATGCTAGAAAATCTAGCATCCTAAACTACCATATGGTTGGGCTTTATATTTTTGAAATTGATTTAATTTGTTTGAGTTGAATTTTTCATTAGAAATTAGGGCTTATGATTCCATAACACAAGATTATGGAAATACCTAAGAGATGAGGATTTATGCTTATGGCCCATGGAAGGGAGAAGCAATCTCAAAACCTAAATCTAGGAACTTTAGCGAGGGCTAAAAGCACGACTTAAATCTAAGGAGAAAATGTGTATTTGGTTTGTCTCCACAAGAGAGGATAAACCACCCGAATGTTTGGACTTACAACCACCTGGGGGTGGCCGCCAACTAACTCCTCCTATGGTTTTAAATTCATGTAGGCAAGTCATATGCTTTATGCAAGATAGCTAGGCTATTAATTTTTTAGAAAGAGACTAAGTCCTTAAACTCACTCCCTAAAGAGACTAGATCATGTAAGGACATGCTTAAATCTAATCTAATTGATTTCATTTTGTTTTCATTTTAGATAATCATTTTGACTCAGCTAATAGGACTTCATATGCCATGCATGAAATGAGATTATTATTGGCCAAAATCAATGAGAAGGGAGGAGGTGTATTTCCACCATGGCTCTCAAAGGTCAAGCCAAGTTCCTCTAGCAAAGGTGGAATTCCTCCAATCAAGAGTGAAAATAATATGCATTTGTGCATGATGTTATAAAAGAAATGCTCATCCAAATAAGGCGTTGCTAATTCTTTTATCTTGATTTTAAACCTAAGCTTTAGGTGATGTTATGAGTTCTTTAATTTTAGTCTTAAATTGTTAAATTTGGTAAAAGATTTATTTTTCTCTAAGAGCCTAATCCACATCCAGGCCATACATAAAGCAAGAAAGAAACTAGGAAAAAGATGCCACTTAATGCACAAGCTAAACAAATCATTAATCAATTTATAAAACTAATCACAAAAGAATAAGAGGCCATTGTGGTCAGGCACCACCTCACAAACCCAAAAACAAATTGGCTAGCCAAGCTCTACCATTATACAACCCAGATTACAAATGAATTAAAGACAATTAAGCAAGGAATTCATTATTATGGGGGCCTTCAAGCTTCATTTCTTCATTTCTTCATTCTTCTTTTCTTCTTTCTTCTTTAGTTCCTTCTTTTGGATGGTTGGAAGGTGGATGCTCCAAAGGCTTCACATGGTACATAAGGCATGGCCTTATAACTAATGCTCATCCTAATCCCCCACAACAATCATTCCAAAATCCTAATTGCAAAATTACATGAAAGGAAAAGTAAATCTAACAAACATCTTCAAAATAAAGATTAGCTAAACAAATCACCAAATCCCAAGCATGTATATTGGACTTAACACCCCACACATGGGTGACTAGGTCCACCTGGCCTATTGGATTATGCTTAGGGGTATAAGCACTTACACAATAAAAGTAATTATATTTTTATTTATGATAGCTTAAGCACAATCCTCTGCAGAAGATAATGGTTAGACTAAGATCACCTACCATTCATTCTACACATTCACCCTAACATCAGACTAAACATATATCACAAAACAAAGCAAGCATCAAACCATGCACCTAACATAAAGCTAGAAGTGGTGACTTAGCCTAATGTGTGTATTTAGAGGTTTGTGTGGTATGCTTAACTATGTTAGAATTTTCTAAGTATGAAAAATGTTCAACTTAGAGAAGGATTTCATTTAAGTGATTTAGTTATTTTGGGTTGATTTTATTTCATGTTTTGATTGGGTTCAAGTGAATCCTACAATTAATTACTAAGTTATAAAGAGAGGGAAAGAGATAAGAACTTCTCTTTCCTTCTCTAACCTAAGTAATTTTTAAAGTGGATTCAAGCTTAGTTTCATTTAGTGAATGTTTTAATTAAATATTTTAGTTAATCTTAAGTTTAGATAAATTGTAAAAAAAAACCCATTAAAGAAGAAAGACATTTTAAGATTAAGTAAAATGAACTAAATTCACTAAACACACATCACTTCATTTCTTCCTTTAACATGTATAACATCTATGAATGAGTCCTAAGCATATCATACATACAAATGAGAATGTTTAACATACTTCATGATGCATGATAAGAAATTCATTTAAGAGGTGAAAGTTTATGATGCATGGTCATTAAGTGAAAAGCATTTCTTATCCAATTTTCACATGCACACATGAAAGTAGGAAAGGCATAAGTGGTCTCATAGAATGAGCTCTCAACCCCTCCATCTTGACATGGGGCTTCTCTTATATTTTAAGAGTTCCTTAGTCATAAAAATATCTAGTGATTTAGACACTCTACTAGTGAAGACTTAGAGTTAGCCTAACATGATGGGTGTTGGAAAACTTTCTTGCCCTTTAGCTAAACCATTCCTCACTTTCCTTCTTTGAAGTAAAACTCCAAATCAATTCTATTTGATTTATCATGACTCAAATCAATGATTGAAATATGATTTAAACTTATGATCATCCATCAAAATTTCTAAGTCCAATTTTGCTAAGTCCTAATTTTCCATTGACTTAACAAAACCATGATCAAAACTAAATCAAACATTGATATTTTCTCATAATTTATATTTTCATTTATATTCACATATATAAATAATGCAAACATCAAATAAAATTCAAAATTCAAAGTCAATTCATGAAAATTTTTCTTAAGTCCCAGGACTTAGCAAAATCAATCTTAAACCTTGATCAAACCTATTCAAATCTATGGGATTTTCTCAAAAATTATTTATATTCTCAATTACATTCCCATATATAAATGAAATATAAATATAAATCAATTTAATCAAAGGCAAAAATTAAATTCCAAATGTAAAATCCTTGAAATTCCCTTAAATTCATTAAATTCCCTTTAATGGATCAATCCTAAACCTTGATCAAACCTATTCAAATTCATGGGATATTCTCAAAACTTATTTGTATTCCCATTTATATTCTCATATGTAAAGGAAATATAAATATAAATCAATCATATCCAACTCAAAAATTAAATTTCAATTAAAAAATTACATTAGATCCTTTAAATTCCCTTAAATGGATTTAACTTAAATCATGATTAAACCACTTCAAATCCTCAAAATTTCGTCATGATCCATTTATATTCTCATTTATATTCACATATATAAATGAAATCTAAATTCAAACAATTAAAACCAATTTCAAAACTCAAACTCAAATCAACTCAAAATCCAATCTAAACCTTTCAAGTCAAAAGCTTGAACTTAGCCAAATCACTTTCAAATCAAGCCAAACGCTTGATTTTTCTCTCATGGTTCAATCAACCCTACAATCATGAGCTCATATATAAATCCAATTTTAATCAAACAAACAAAACGCAATTTAAAATTCAAACCCAAAACCCCTTTCATATTCTTCCTTTGAATATGAAATTTTCAAATGGATCAAAACCCATTTGACTTCAAATTATTAGGTGAGCCAAATTGTACTCTTTTGTCATATTAGACCATCGAGCATCTAAATCTAAAGGATTTGAATCTTAGCTTTGTTTTTCTTCCTTGAAAATAGGAGCTCATCTCAATTTAGTTCCATACTAAATTGGTGCAATTGCATTTGCACCTCTCTAATCAAGTCAAGTGCACCTAAGCATTCCTCAAGTTCCCAAAAAAAAAATGCAATTGGATCAAAGTCACAAGCAAGTGGTGTTGGTCATGAGATCTACTCAACCCCAACTTCTTTCAATATTAAACTCACTCAAACTATCAATCATTGATCACCTCATTGAAATGTAATATTTTGACCACTTGATATGTGTGTTGGAGCTTTGTAAGAAATATTCATGGCATGTGAAATCCTTTGTTTTGATCATTCCTCTAGATGGTGTGGGTTGAGTCTTGTATGATTATGCTAGAATCTTGGATCTCCCCTTGATCATGGATGGTCATTGATCCTAAAGAACAGCTCATCTCACATCCATCCATGCATTTTGGATGGTGAGATTCTATTTAGAAATTCTTTATCTATTTTTTGGTGAATCATAATTCATCCAATCTTTGATTCCAAATATTGTGCATTATTTGTGATATGATAATTAAGTAACCAGTGCAATGCATGTAAGTGCAAGGCCCCTATCTTTGCCATAAATGAGATAAGTGGATTAGTTATTTACCTAATTAAATCTAATTAATCCTATAACTTAAAATTCATAACTTTTCATAGAAAATTATAAAAATATAAGAAAAATGCTATGGAAAGATAATTTTATCTAAAATATTTTAAAAATAATTTCAAAGTATTTTGAACTACCTTTTCTCAATTTGGTTTCTTTGGGAATCTTAATTAGCTAATTTTTCTTTAATTAATTCATCAATTAATTTCAAACTTCTAGGGTCATTTTAAGACTACCTCCCCTAATTTTCTTGAGATTTATTGAGAGCTCAATTGGAAAATTGCTACTTCATTCTCTAATTATCCCTTTCATGTAATTAATGATAATTAAGGTGTGATTAGTGGATTTACCCTATGATTAGAGTTGATTAAGGACATATCCAATAAGTAGGAGGTTTATGGAATAATTTTGGGGCATTTCCACTAGCTATTCCCTAAATTTTCTCTCCTTTCCTCTTAATTAGTTAACTCATTAATTACCTTTAATCAATTTTCAAAAATTTTAAAAATTCTAGAACATTAATCTACTTGGATAGATGCTTAGGTGTTTTAACCTAAGTTTAATTAAGAAAATTAAAACCTTTTAAGGTATGAAAGGGTGTTTTGAAATTACTTAAGCTAAAACCCTTAGCTTAATTAACTTTTAATTGAGCCAAATTGTAGGCCTTTTCATTATTAGGTGCATCATAATTAAAATTCCTTGTGGGTTTATGTCATCTCATTGGCTCATAATTATTTAGTTAATTCTTGATGGTGTAATTAATTAAGTCACAATTCATACCTTCCTAATCAATGCTTAAATGGATTTGATTAAAAAATAATAAAATACACACATAGAATGTGTTGAACACAAACTTATCTCATCTTTTCAAAATTAAATCAAACATCAAACTAAACAAAATTATTTTGAAATTCTTTGATTTATTCTAAATTTTCTTATTCTATAAGATTGTCTTTAATTTAAGTAAAATTGAGTTTGTTTGCTTTCATTGCTTTGGATATTTCCCAACATGTTAAGTTGTATCATGTGATTTTTGAATTCATAATTTCATATTTCAAATTTTAAAAATGAAATTATTTACTTTATGTCAAATGTGCATGTGTTGACTAAAGTAAAATATGAGTGGCTATTATCACTAAATCCAAATTATTTTCAAAATACATAAATCAAATATCAAATCTGAAAGTTTCTACTTATACTTTAATTATAAGCTTGTGATGAATTATAAAGGCATGTTTAGTATTTTCCTTTCTTTCTTATGTTGGTATAGTTTTGAATAGGAGTTAGTAAGATGTAGGGTTCATTTAATAACACTTACTTAATTCATACCCATTCTTATGCTCTCATAAGAAGGGTTGCTATACTTATATGCATCATAAATATGAATCCATTAAACAACTTTTGTATTTTTCCTTTCCCATTTCATTTCTTTTATATACATGTTTATACTTAAGGAAAGTGGTATATTAGTCCGACAACCCCAAGGTTGAGGCTTTCTAAGTAGGTCTTGTACCTTACACCTCTTTAATAATGGATTTGTACTCACTTGTGCCTTTCTTACTTTCATGTATGTATGTGAAATTTTAGATAAGGAAAACCTTTTCTACTTAGAAAAATCATGCATATTCAACTTCTAAACTTTTCTTAAATGGATACTTAGCATGCATCATAAAGTGCATTAACTATTCTCATTTGCATGTATAGATATGCTAAGGGTCCATCCATATGCATGTTATATATATTGGGCAATAAATGAAGTAATGTGTGTTATATGAATTTTGATTCATTTTATTTAATCTTAAAATGCATTTCTTTTTGAATAGGTTTATTTAGAGTTTATCTAAACTTAGGATTAATTTAAAGATGTAATCAAAACATTCACCTAAATGAAACTAAAACATAAACCTACTTTAGAAAATTACTTAAGGTTAGGGAAGGAAAGAAAAGTTCTCTTCTCTTTTCCCTCTCTTCATAGCTTAGTAATTAATTGTAGGTTGCATTTAAACCAAATTAAAACATGAAATACAATTAACCCAAAATACTTAAACAACTTAAATGAAACCCTCTTCTAAGTTGAACATGGTCTTCACACTTAAAATTTAAAGTCTAAGCTAAGCATACCACACAAGCCTTCAAAACACACATTAGCCTAAGTCACCACTTTTAGCTTTAGGTTAATTGGCATGGTTTGATGTTATATTTTTTGTGATATATGTTTTAGGATGTTAGGGTGTATACTTGAATTAATGGTAGGATATTCTTAGTCTAACTATTCTTTCGTGATTGTGCTTAATAGCTATCATAAATAAAAATATAGCATACTTGGTGCTTCATACCTAAGCATAATCCATAGGCGGTGGACTTAGTTAGCCATATGTCAGGTGATAAGTCCAATATACATGCTTGAGATTTGTGTGGTGTGATTTAGCTAACCTTTATTTTGCTGTTAGTTAGATTTTACTTTTCCTTTTCATGTAAAATTTGTATAATTGGGTTTTGAATGATTTGTTATGGGGATTAGGATGAACTAATATCCCATCTTATATGTGAAGCCTTAGAGCATCCATCTTCCAACCATCAAAAGAATGAACCAAGAAGAAAGAAAAGAAGAAAAGAAGAAAGAAGAAAAAAAAGAAAGAAGAATAATGCTTGAAGACCCCCATAACATTCTTTTTTTGTAATATCATTTATAATCTGGGTTGTATAAGGGTAGAAACTACTCACATTTGATATTTTTTGGGTTTGTCGTGATGCCATCCATTTATTCTTTGTGATTAGCTTTATAAATTGTTTGATGACTTGTTAGCTTTTGCATTAAGTGGCATGCTTTTCCTAGTTTCTTCCTTAGTTTATGTATGACCTGGATGAGGATTAAGCTCCTTAGGAAAAAATAAATCTTTTACCCTACTTATCAATTTAAATAAAATTTAAACAACTCATAACCTCACCTAAAACTTATGATTAACATCAAGATAAAAGAATTAGCAACCCATTAGCTAGATGAGCATTTCTTTATAATATCATGCACAAATGCATCTTATTTCACTCTTGATTGGAGGGCTTTCTTTGGAGAATTAGCTTGACCTTTGAGGCATTATGGAACTCACCTCCTCTTCTCATTAATTTGCAATAACCTTCTTTCATGCATTAGTCATAAAAAGCTTATTAGCGGTCAAATAATTGTCCAAAATAAAATAAAATGAAACTTGAAATGCATTAAATTTAGGTCATTTGAAGCATGTCCCTTTACATGATCTAGTCTCTTTAGGGAGTGAGTTTAAGGATGTAGTCTCTTTTAATAAATAGCTTCTTGTGAAGCATAAGACCTACTACATGAATTTAAAATCATAGGAGGAGTTTGTTCCAGACAGTTGTGGTAAAATCTCGTGGTTTGTCCTCTTGTGAGACAAACCAAACCCTTTTCACCTTATATTTAGGTTGTGCTTACTCTCTAGATTTAGGTTAGATCTCCCTTTATGGGCCATAAGCATAATTCTTCACCTCTTAGGCATTTCTTTAATCTTGTGTTAAGGAATCATAAGCCCTAACTTTCTAATGAAAATACTCAAACAAAACAATCAATTTCTAAAATGTAAAGCCCAATTATAAGATAGTTTGAGATGCTCACTAGGTTTCCTAACATTATAGGCATTTCTACTTATCTTCTATTTTGGCTTTAATAACTCTCTTTTGATCAATCCCACTTTGTTCTTCAAATAAACCAATCGATTGATAGTTTTTCTTATTGAAATCTTCAAGACAATGATCATTTACCTTAATGAGAGTTTTCTTAAGGATCTCTCTTAAGATGTAATTAACTATGAGCTTCCTGTGGGATAATGAACCAGTTTAAAATAAACCACCTTTACTTTTCATGTAAGTTGGGAAGAATCTCGTTCATATCTTACCCATATCCTTAGGAGTCCTTATTGGTGGTGATTCCATTAAAGGGTAATGACTTCTATTTCTCGAGATAGTATACTATTTCCTTAATGATGTATCTAATCACCTGAATAAGTACATATGCGGATCTGTGTGGCATCTTACCATGATGAATTTCTATATAGGTGTTGTCTCTTTCATTTTCAATTTGGAATCCCATAAGACATTTTCACCATTTTCTAGTGATTCCGTTAGGGATGGTTCCTCTATCCATCTTTGGTAAATGATCATTGTCATTGAATATCGATAGTGGGTTTGTACTTTGGTATAAATCTAAGACTATCCTTCTTTAATTGGCACTTAATTTCATTCTTGAGTTTAGTTAGCCAACATCTTTATTTTAGGTGCATTCCTTGTTGGTCTTAAAACCCTCGTTGGTTTCCCCAATGGGTAAAATGAAAATTTCAAAATAAAAAAAGAAACATTCTTAAATACTTCCTCCTTATCATTTTTCATGATAAGGAAAGGTTCATCCTAAAATAAATAAATCTTCCATAAAGAACTTTGCATTTTCAAAAGCACTTTTTCAAAAATGCACTTAATAAAATATTTTCTACAAAATTTTGTCACCTTCATTTAACAATTCCCATAATTTATGTAGTTTTCAATAAAATTAACAAACATTTTCCAAAGCACAAATGAATATCTTCTTTCAATTCATTTGATGAAGATTTTTATTTAAAATAAGAACAATCATCTTCCCAAAAACAAAATCAAAATCAAAATAAAGATTTCAAAAGCACACATGAACCTTCCCATTCAATACACTCACACCTATTGAATGAAAGTTTCACAAATAAAATTAAATTTTCAAAAGCACATATGAACATCTTCATTAATTTATTAAATGAAGATTTCATTCCCAACTAAAATAATATCATTAAAATCTCACTTGAACATACCTCACATATGTTTTAAGTTAAATTCTCTCTTTCAAAAAACAACAATCACACACAAAAAAAATTTCATATTTCGAAAATAAGATTGATTTCCATTCTACATTTGTTGAATGGAAGTCCCCTTTTTCAAAAAATTTAAAAAAAATTAAACAATCATATTTCAAAATTTTCAAAACACATTTTGGATCCTCACTTAACATACCCAAATTTGTTAAGTGAAGTCTCCAAATATAAAAATTTTCAAACACATTTTGGAACCTCACTTAACATACCAAAATTTGTTAAGTGAAGTCTCCAAATCCAAAAATTTCCAAAATTTCTAAACATATTTGGAACTTCATTTAACATACTCAAATTTGTTAAGTGAAGTCTTTAAATCCAAAAACATCAAAAATTTTCAAAATATATTTTGGAACCTCTCTTAACATACCCAAATTTTTTAAGTGAAGTCTCCAAATCAAAAAACATCAAAAATTTTCAAAACACATTTTGGAACCTCACTTAACATACCCAAATTTGTTAAGTGAAGTCTCCAAATCCAAAAATTTCAAAAATTTCTAAACACATTTTGGAACCTCACTTAACATACCCAAATTTGTTAAGTGAAGTCTCCAAATCCAAAAATTTCCAAAATTTCTAAATACATTTAGAACTTCATTTAACATACTCAAATTTGTTAAGTGAAGTCTCCAAATCCAAAAATAGCAAAAAATTTCAAAACACATTTTGGAACCTCACTTAACATACCCAAATTTGTTAAGTGAAGTCTACAAATCCAAAAACATCAAAAAAATTTCAAACACATTTTGGAACCTTCAACATACCCAAATTTGTTAAGTGAAGTCTCCAAATCCAAAAAACATCAAAAAATTTTAAACACATTTTGGAACCTCATTCATACCCAAATTTGTTAGTGAAGTCTCCAAATCCAAAATAAAAAATTTTCAAACACACATTTGGAACTTCACCATACCCAAATTTGCTAAGTGAAGTCTCCAAATCTCAAAAATAAAAAATTTCCAAACACATTTTGGAACCTCTCTTCATACCAAATTTAAGTGAAGTTTAAACTCAAAATTCAAAATCAATAATCCAATTTCAAAAAATTTCAAAGCACATTTGGAACCTTACTTAACATACCCAAATTTATTAAGTGAAGTCTCAAAATCTCAAAATTAATAATTTTTAAAAGACATTTTGGAAGCTCAGTTAACATACCCAAATTTGCTAAATGAAGTTGCCAAACTCAAAAATTCAAAATCAACAATCATATTTCAAAAATTTTCAAAACACATTTTGGAACTTTATTTAACATACTCAATTTCTTAAAATCTCCAAATCAATAATTTCAAAAAAAAAAATTTTGGAACTTCATTTGACATACCCAAATTTGTTAAGTGTCTCAAATTCAAAATCCACAAAAATTCAAAACACTTTTCAATTTCAATGCATGATGAAGTTTTAAGTAATGTTTCCAAATCAAAATCAAAATCAACAAACATAATTCAAAATTTTTTAAACAATATTTGTAACTTCATTTAGCATACTCAAATTTGCTAAGTGAAGTTTCCAAATCCCAAAATCAAACATTTTCTAAACACATTTTGGACCCTCATTTATACCCAAATTTCTAGTGAAGTTTCCAAAATCAAAACAAAAATATTCAAACACCAGAACTTCCTCTTACCATACCAAATTTGCTGAGAAGTTTCCATGTTCAAACAAAACAAATCAAAATTTTGAACACACCATTAATTTCATTTAGCATACTCAAATTTGCTAAAGAAATTCATTCTAAAACTAAGTGGAATTTCACCTTTAGCATACCAAATCTACTAAAATAAATTTCCACTTTCAAAACACATTAAAACAAATGAAACTTAGGATTCCCTACCAAAATTTGTTAAGGGTCCTACCCTTTCAAAATCTAAACATTAAAATAAAATGAAACACTTAGGATTTTCTTATCATACTTAAATTTGCTAAGAATCCTATTTTCAAAAAAAAAACAAAAAACTTGGTTTCTCCCTTAGCATAAAATTTGTTAAGTGGGTATTCCAAATTTTCAAAATCTAAACTTCAAACAAAATGAAACACTAGGATTTTCTTAGCATACCTAAATTTGCTAAGAATCCTTTAAGAATAAACAAAACACTTGGATCCTTCATTTAGCATACCTAAATTTGTGAGAATTCAAAATTTTCAAAATCAAACCAAATTCACTTTTACTTCCTTAGCATACCTAAATTTGCTAAGTAAGTAAAATTCCAAAATCAAAAAAACAAAAAATCATTTGACCCTTACTTTTAACATACCCAAATTTGTTAAAGGAAGGGTCCTATCTTGAAATTCAAAACAAAATGAACCTATGGAAGCATGCTATCAAAATTTTGAATCCATATTTCAACATACTTAAATTTGTTGATGTTTGGATTCATATTCAAATTCTTCTTTCAATCAATCTTTCCAAATCCATTTGAACCACACTTAACACTTCCAAGTCATTGGATGTGTGTTTAAATTTTCAAAATTCAAAAATTCAAAATCTATGGAGACAGAAAACTGATACAAGTTCATTTCTCATTGTAGATCCTTTTCAGTCAGTGCAATGCAGTTTTAGTGTCAGTTTACTACAGTCAGTACAATGGCAAGTTCCCAAAAATTTGCCTTTACTTTCCCTCACGGCATGGATCTAGCCTTAGATCAGGCTTACTTCCCTTGTTTGGACCATACCCACTTGATCCATTTTGGCTAGGGATTTGAGGGGGCTAGGATCACTTGTGAGAATTCCCTCATGACATGAAGAAGATGATCGGTAGAAGCCGACCATCGGTGACTTACCCTCTTGGATATCTCCTTCGAAGAGGAAAGGCGTGGAGTACCACAGACTTCAGTTGTTGTAGTTTTGGATGCATAGTGCAGTTAGTTGATTGTCACAGGTTGCCCTGTTGCCCATGTAACACCCCACCTCCTGACCTCCAAGGGTAAGGCTCCCATGGTTTCAGGGTTTTCCTCTCTGACATTTAAGTATGGGTCTAGCTCACACTCCCATGGTTCCATATTCGGATAGGCAGAGAGCTAGAGGCAGGAGCCAGGTCAACCATGGATGAGTCTCCCATTATCACTTCACCACTGGTTATGGAAAATCAGTTTCATCCTCTCTCAGGATCAGATAGAGAGGATGCCAGGAGGATCCATTCATCGCCTCCTCCAGTGGTGCATCTATATGCTTTAGGAGTAGGAGGTCACATCGCCTTCACTGTTCTACATAGGGGTGGTGTCTGAGTCGACCCAGTTCGATCTTGATCTTTCCACCTGTAGAGGTAGATTCATCAGGAGAGGGACTGTGAGGCCCATACATCATATATTACTAGTAGAGAGTGGCAGGTTCAGATGGGTTAAGCTTCTACTTTGGTTTCTTCGAAACATTACCGCGTTGGACTAATATTCTCCTCACGGGGACCAACCATCATAGGAGGACAGCTCCTGTACATAGAGAGTCAGTGGAGTCTCCACCCCACCGCTCTACCCTACGTCTGCCATCGTCAGTGCAAGTTTCAGCATCACCCATTCCACATAAGGCCATGAAGGCCGCATTCAGGGAAAAATGTACCATGTTGGTGATCCGGCTATGACCAAGGGATCCTACTCTTCCTACATCACCCATTTTGGTAGAGTCAAGCTCTTCTACTTGACCTTCTTCCCCAGTGAAGGTGCGGAAGGAGTGGCGATCCCAGAGCATCGTTGGGTTCCTTCACCAACTCCTTGTCTGGGATGGAGATGGTTACATTGTCAGATATATTCCGGATGATAGTTGTTGTGGAGTGGTAGAGGATCATCCAGGAATGTTACCCCTATTAGTATCAAGAGTATCATTCTTCTGGTAGTGAATACATGATTAACTCCCCAATTACAAGTGAGGTCTAGTGCCTCTCAATTCATGATAGTGATTACACCGATCAGCCCAAACTATTTGTACCTACTGAGTTAGATTGATCCTTAGATGAGATAGTTGCAAACTATTTTATGGAGAAAAAGGAGATCTTGGGGTACACATGGTCCGATGATGAGAAAGTCAGCTTCGATCTAACAAAGATGACTTGATGGGAGATTCATCTGGTGTATGCATGGTCGATACTAGAGGTTCTCTTCTTAGGGAGCAACAGGCTATGGAAGGTGATGAGGTTGATCAAGGAGACATTGCAGAATCAGCCCATCACCTGACAATAGTTAAGGCAGAAAGACAAGAAGATTTATAGGATGGCACGATAGTTCCAGGGCTTGTTAGTAGTAGTTTGATTCTTGAAGCAAGCCCTCAGTTTATCTAGTATAGTCGATGTCACTGTAGTGCATGTCTTAGACCCAGTTAAGACTCTACCTCCCGCTGAGCAAAGTAGCACTAGTCTGTATAGGAAGGTAGTGGAAAGTACCTCCATACATGAAAAATATCTAAAATCCATGGTTAAGTAGTAGGTGAAGGAAGCTTTGGCTCAAGCCCGGGGAGGATCATCCGTTCCAAAGGGTAGACCCTACCTAGAGGAATCCGATGCCATCTTGTATCCTAAGGGTTTCGTGCCTCCTTCCTTCAAAAGCTTTGATGGCAGCGGAAATTTGAGGCAACATATAGCTCACTTCAGGGACAGTTATTGCAATGCAGGTGGCAACGATGCTTTACTATTTAGACTCTTTGTCAGTAGCCTAGCGGGTATCACTTTTGATTGGTATGTAGAACTGCCCAATAGTTCAGAAAGACATTTGCTGAGTTGGAGCAACTCTTTATCAAGAGATTTGCTGGAGCTCAGCAAAGGATTATTGTAGGTGATCTCGTTGTAGCCCAACAGCACTTTGGTGAGTCACTTGTTGATTATATTCTCTGATGGCATAACCTGAGTATGAAGTGCGAACCACAGCTGTTTGAACAGCATACCATTGAGATTTTCTTGGAGAATATCCATGGATTGCCCTTAAGGGCTTCACCATACTGAGACATTTGAGAAAATCAATGGGTGACTACTGGAGGGCCAAACACTTACCTTTTCCAGATCAGTTGCCAAAGCAGAAATCCCAAAAGGTCTATGAGAAGAAACATGGAGCAGTGACAGTGGTTGACAAGGGGAAGCATCCAGCTAGAGATCAGTCCAAGAGACCACAACCTCAGTAGCCTCCACCTCCTTTTCCACCACCGAGGAAACCATATTGGCCTCCACAGCAGCCTCCATGGCCATACCATTCACCATACTTAGTAGTAGCAATGGCATGCATGCCCTCCACCAGGTAGCTATGGTCCACCTACTCTTTTAGATAAGTTAAATAAACCTTATTCTTTTAAGAGGGAGGTAATAAGGAAAATCTTTAAGAACCTCTTAAAAAAACCTGATTTTCATTCGAGCCTAGGAGAGGAGTAGGTAAAGTCATGGTCCAAACTTTTACCCTTACCACCATATGCTAGGCCACATTTTGGAGGATTACTTCACATTCAAGGATTGACTTCAACATAGTTTCAAGATCGGTGCTGTAGTTATCCCAAAGGAATACCTTGTGGAACAACCTTCCAGTTCCATTAGGGTAATCCTTGGGGATACAAGTGATCCTACCAAAACCAAAGAAGGTTGGGAGATTTCTTTGTCTAAAACCTCTAAGAAAATTATTGGAAGATCAAGAAGCTTTCCTTGTAGGTGCAGGAGTCATCAAACTTATATCAAAATTGTAGCCTTGTTACAGCTGAGATGTCCTCACTTTGTTGTTCTGCATAAAGCCAAATAGATGAGGATATGATCTAATATCTTCCCTCACTTGACATCACTTCTCTTGAAATTTGAGAAAAGCTAATGATACATTCAAAAGAAGTGACTTTTCTAAAAGTTCCTGGATGAAATTTTGTATTGTTGGATTAGTACTTTATAATTCTTGATTCATCTTTACCTCCTTATGACATTTTAGGTAAAAAGAATGTAAATAGATTGTAAATACAAAAATTTAAGCCCACTTTTTTATGTTACCACCAAAATAAAAGAATAAATGAATATTTCATGATAACATCATAAATAATGCTTCACATAGACTTGAAATCCAGCTCGGAGGATGAGTCTAATGTGATTAGTATAATAACCCTCTCGGGGTTCAATTGGAGGTGACTTTTGACCAGAGACAAGGCCAGCCTCCAAGTAAAAGCAAAATGAATATGGTTTATGTGAAACTATTAGGTAGCTTGGTAGCTCTTACATGTCAATAAGTTGAAGGTTTGATAGTTAAGAAAATTCCTAAGTCTTCCAATGACAGGAAGCAGAAGAGGTTCTTTTTGGGATTATCCTCCTCAAACCCTGAAGTTGATGTAAAGCTTGTGGAAGATACTTTTAAAGAATTAATGGAACTACCCCTTGACTTTTACTCTTCTTGTGTTCAAAATCTTGTGCAGAAAGGTTTGGTTCCTCACATGTGGTCTAAGCACAGGTCAGAGTACTTTGAAAAGCTATGGAACAATACAGGCAGGGAAGCATAATCAAAAGCAAGACTAGAATTCAGTACAGTGGGTCCGGTCGATGACGAAGATTATTGCCTAGTTGTTACCAATCATTTGGAGTCAGATAGGTTCTTCTCACACATCCCCAACTCTTATGAGAATCTGTGTTTAGAAACTTTAGATGATTCAGATGATCTCCAAGTCAAAGAGGCACCACCAGAATTTGAAGAAGAAATCCATTCAAAATTGAAAAACTTAAAGAAATCAACCTCGGGACAAAAGAAAAACCATGCCTAACATACATCAGTTCTTTACTGAATGAAGAAGAAACCAATGACTTAGTTAGGCTATTGACTGAGTTTAAAGACTGCTTCACATGAAGTTATGAAGAAATGCCTGGATTATCTCCTGATGTAGTAGTGCACAAGCTAGCAATAGATCATAACGTTACCCCTATTAAGCAAGCTCCTAGATGCATGCGATTAGAAATTGAACAATATGTCATTTTGAAGTCAAGAAATTGATCGATGTTGGTTTCATCAGGGAAGAAAATATCCTACCTGGTTAGCTAGTGTCATCCCAGTTAAGAAGAAGAATGTCCAAATTTGCATTTGTGTTGATTTTAGAGACTTAAACAAGGCATGTCATAATGATGAGTTTCCTCTTCTTATACCATAATTAATGGTGGACATTGCCTCATCTCATGCTATGTTTTCTTTCATGGATGGATCATCTGATTATAACCACATCAAGATGTCTCTTGAAGATGAAAGAAACACTATTTTTTGAACCCTGATCAGAATCTTCTATTATAGGGTCATGCCTTTCGCCTTAAAAATGCTAGTGTTACATACTAACAGGCCATGACTCAGATCTTCAATGAACCCATCCATCAGCAGGTTGAGAGCTACGTTGATGATCTAGTAGTCAAGAGTACATAAAAGTAAGTCCACCTCTTTGACTTGAGAGTAGTTTTTGAATAAGATAATATAACTTTAAAATGAATCCCCCAAAGTGTGCATTCAAAGTCTCTTCAGGGAAATTCCTTAGGTTTATTGTTTGACATTGAGGAATAGAAATTGATCCTGAAAAGATGAAAGCTATCTTAAAAATGCCGCCTACTAAGAGTTTAACTAAACTCAGATCCTTTCAGGGACGTCTGACGTATCTAAGATGCTTTATCTCAAACCTATCAGGGAGATGCAAGTCATTCTTAGCACTTGTCAAAAATGATGCTAAGTTCAAGTGGGATGACAAGTGTCAGCATGCCTTTGAAGACATCAAAGAGTACTTGGTGAAATCAGTTCTAGCCCCTATCCGAGGCCCAGCGATCATTTATCTTTGCATTAGATGACTCTCTCTCAATGCTATTGGCCCAAGCCAATGACAAAGAGAAGAAGCGCCTCTACCTCATCATCTAATCCTTGAGTAAACTATCCACCTATTTAGAAATATTATCTAGCTTTGATCTTTGCATCTCAGAATCTATGACATTACATGCTTTCTCATAAGGTGAACTTGATCTCTAGAAAAAATCCACTGCAGTACCTCATGACATGACCAATGCTTTTCAGACATTTGGCTCATTGGTCCATGATACTCTCGTAGTTTGACATCATATTTACCCCTCCGTGCGATAAAAGGACAGGCACTAGTGGATTTCTTAGCAGCACACCCACTTCTTGCTGATTCTTCGCTTAGTGATGATCTCCCCAATGAACAAATCATGAACTTAGGGGAGGTTGGTAACCACCGATGAGAGATATATTTTGATGGCACTGCTTCTTTTCTTAAAGGTGAAGCACCACGATCTATTCTCCCAGGATTGGTAGGGGTAGAATAGTTCTTCTAACTCCAAATATCGATGTGATGAGATTTTCATACTATCTTTCCCACCAATAATGTGAGTATGAGGCTTTGATTATCGGTTTAGTTAGCCATCCGTGTCAGAGCATCAATATCTTTGGGGATTCTCGGTTGGTCATCAACAGATTGTCGATCTCCAGAAGCTCTTTGTATTACTTCTGAAGCTATTGGCTCAAATTCCTGAAGTCACCATCTACAAGGTTCCTCAAGCAGAGAACACAGTAGCAGATGCTTTGGTCAAACTTGCCAAAGAATTGACATGTCCAGAAGATGAGTCTATTTTAGTAAGAGTCTAAAATAAATAAGTCATATCCCTTATTGATTTTGAACTCATTGAGAGACTTTCTCTTGAAGGGGAGGTTGTTGCCAAAATGGACAAGGAGCTAGATTGGAGGCAACAATTCATAGATTACTTGAACACTGACAAACTACCTCAAAAAAAGTCACAAGCCCATCAGGTGAAACAAAGAGCTCTCTCCTACGCTCTTGTTGATGACACCCTGTACCATCTCCTTTGACAAATTGTGGTTACATTGTTTCGATAAATACAAAGCATGTGGCATTACAAAGTGCATTGGTCTATTAGTGCATCCGATCAAGATGGAGATGAAGATCAAAAGACTTGGATACTACGGCCTTTCTGATTTATGGATGCTAGGAGATGCCATCGGTGTCATGCGGTGTGGTCTCGCAATATTCTACACCCTACTTTGGCTTCATGGACATTTGAGTATTGGGGTACTGACATTATGGGTTTGATCGATCCTCCTTCTTCTAAGGGGCATCGATTCATCTTATTACTTTTCCAAGTGGCGGAAGCATCCCATCAGAGGTCACATTTCGATGTGCTTTGGTTATCGGGAATCATATCATATATAGGTTCAGGGTGCCTCGATGAATTATATTTGATTATGGTATTGCATTCAAAAGCATGAAGATCAATTACTTTTCCAGATGACACGATGAGATACTCCACCATCTACTACCCTAGAGCTAATGGTTTAGCAAAAGCATTCAATAAAACTCTCATCCAGATTCTGAAGAAAACTCTTAATGAAAATAAAAGACAGTGGAATGAGCAGTCGGTTGAAGCCTTGTGGGTCTATTTGCCGAACTCCAACTTAGTCACCCTATTTTCCTTAGTGTATGGGTGCAGATTCTTCCTTTAGAAGTTCAACTCCCTTCACTAAGGATAGCATTGGGTAACAAGATCACTAGTAGAATGCAAAGTTGCGTTAGAAGAGCTCAAGGTTTGGAGGAAAATCTTTTAAAATCTCAAGTTGTATAAGGCTAAAATGATTCAAGCTCACAACAAGCTGGTTCGCCCTAGGTCTTTCTGAGTAAGAGAACTTGTGTTAGTCTTAAGAAGACCAATTGTTGCTCGTCAAAAGATGGGGGGCAAGTTTGAACCCACATGGGAAGTCCCCTATGTCATAGAGAAGGCCTACCAAGGAGGATCTTATCAGCTTATTGATTGTAAAGGGGATACCCGATGCTTCCAATGAATGGGCTCTACCTAAAGAAATATTACCCATGAAACAAAACTTACTTGAAAATAATCATTAATAAAAAAAACAAAATCTGATTCCATTCATCAAATCCTCTCTTCTTTCGAAGTGTTGTTTGCTTGTCTAGCGAATCGTGACGTGTTTAGGGTAGGTGTAAGAGTCTCCTAGTGGCATCCTATCCCTCTTTCACAAAACAAACACAATCTCTCGATGATTTTAGAATAGGTGTGAGAGAACCTGAGAGGCATCCTTTCTTACTGGGAATTCTTGCTGCCATATGTGGCATCATCTCATGATTCCCCAACGTGTTTTAAGGCAGGTGTAAGTGTCCCATAGAGGAATCCTATTCCTTTTAACACATGCACAAAACAAACACAAATCTTTTGTCTCAGGCTATTTTGATGTGGGGGCAAGCCCTTTGTGGCACTCACTCATTAGCTCTAGTCACATCATGCCTGCTAGTATGTCACTCTAGTGGTCATTTTTTGTGAGTCCCTGAGCATTCTTCCTAACTTGATCATTGCGAACCAACGAGCGCCTTGTTAGTTTGGTAGACTTCACTGCCCATCCAGTAAGCTACCTCATTATTGACTTTGCTTAAGAAGATGTGAGTCCCTGAGCTTTCTTCTTGAACTAGCCTTCATTCACTAACTAGGTTGAGTATATTTGAGTTTTAGGGTAAGTACCCTAGAGGCTCCTTTCCTCTTGACTACTTTTGAGTCGACATAAGTCCCCCAATGGAATTTACTCTGGTAGCCACAAGTTCGATAGAAAGACTATCCTAGCGGTTTATATGGGAGGATGTGAGTCCACGAGCTTTCTTCCAGGTGATTGTTAAGCGAGCACCATAGGTTAGTTGATGTTCACTATCGACGACTCACCACGGTGAGTACACCACTCTTGGTAGATGAGCATTCTTCTTAAGTTGGACACCGAATACCTATTGGATATATGACTAGCCATGTCATTTTCTCTAGGGTGTTGGATTAAGCTCTTAGCAGCCCCATCTCCTATGGGCACTCTACTTTGATCAAGTCCTTTCCAACCCTATTTAAACACTACCCGGGTTACTTCTGGATTGGATAGTTTGCCTTTCCTAGTAGCCACCCCTGTGGTTGGAAAATTTATTCAGGATGTATTTCTCTGGTTGATAAATGAGATAGGGGGTATATAAGCTCCTTCTCAGTTTGATCCCTCGCAAACTAACAGGGTCTACAATAAACAACTAAAACCAAAAAAAACAAACTAAAATAAATAAATAAATAAAATATTCGCTTATGGATTAGGATTTCAAGCCCCCAAAGGGCCCCTTTTCCCAAGCAGGCATCCTATCTTTAGGGCAGTGTCGGAAACTCCTTATAGTCGACTATCGGTTGAGATAAATCTTGTTACTCACTATGTAGTCTCCAATCTTCAATCTATTTGCCAGAAGGTTAACTCGATAGTCATTCCACTTTGAAAGATGTAAGACTATGATGCATTCTTTGTAGCATTTGGCAAAGCGGCAACTTAGTTAGATTTGATTTGTTTCCCAAAAGCAATCGATCACCCCAATGGTCTTTTCTAGTGGAAGATGTGAGTCCTCGAGCTTTCTTCCCTTCAATTGATCATTGCAAACCGAAAGAAACTTCTTTGGTTGGATAGTTCTCCTATCTGCCCGGAAGCTACTCCCTTTGGTTCGATAAATTTGAGTTAGGTCTAGGCTTCTATAAAGTTCCTCCTCAGTTTGATCCATCGCAAACCAATGGAATCCATCAATAATAAACAAAATAAATAAATCTAAAAAATGAAACTAATCTTTGACTATACTTGAGCTGATTTAAGTCCCCAATTCACTCAATAGGTAGGTTGATTTGTTTCCCAAGGCAACCGATCACCCAAGTGGTTCCTCATCTATAGAAGATGTGAGTCCCCGTGCTTTCTTATTAAGACTTGCCCATTGCAAACTAAAAGGAATTTCTCCTTGGTTGGGTAGTCCTACCTTGTGGTTGGTAGACTATTCCCTTTGGATTGTTAAATTTGAGTTAAGTCTAGGCCATGTACTCATCTCAAACCAATAGGATTCATAATTATAAACAAAAAAATCTAAAAAAAATGAAATCAATCTTTGACTATCCTTGAGCTGATTTAAGTCCTCCAGCAACATTCACTCAATAATCAGCCCTATGTTGGGTTCAATATATTTGTTGTGAATATGGACTACTTTGGAGGATGTAAGTCTACTATGCTTTCCTCTTAGTACAACTGCTGCATACCGAAAGGCATTTTCCCTTTGGTTGGTTAGTCTTACTATGTGGTTAGTAGACTACTCCCTTGGATTGGTAAATCTGAGTTAGGTTTTGGCCTCCATGGCTCCTACTTAGTGCAACCCATTGCAAATCAACAGGGTTCATCTCAAAAATTTAAACCTAACAAAATTCAAACAATTGAACCCTCTTCCCTAGTGAGAATCAAATCAATCTTTTCATCCCCTTGTGGATGACTTGAACTGACTTCCCTAGTGGAAGGTTCATACTCTATCCCTTAGTGGATTCTTCCCCCTCTCTTATGTCTTGGACAGTAGAGCCACATTGCACTAAGCTCTGGATTCTTTTCTTGGGTTAAGGATAGATTATTTCTGTTAGTGCTTCCGATCTTTGAGTATTGTTGATCATTTTGGTCAACACCAATACGTGCGGTGTTCATTGTCAGTCACATCACACCTATTGGGCGCCCTTTGTTGACCTCATTTTTAGAATGAGCTCTCAACCTCTCCATCTTAGACATAGGGCTTCTCTTAGACTTTAAGAGTTCCTTAGTCTTAAGAAATATCTAGTGATTAGGTGGACACTCAATCTAAGCCCTAGAAGACTTAGAAGAGTTAGCCATAGGAATAGGTTGTGCCTTAGGGATGTTAGGAACACTTTCCTACCCTTTAGTTTAAACCTTTCCTCACTTTACTTCTTTCAAGTCAAACTCCAAATCAATTCTATTTGATTTTCTCATGACTCAAATCAACTCCATATGATTGAAATCCATGATTGAAAAATGATTAAAATCCATGATCGAAAATCCATAAAAAATTCCTAAGTCCAAATTTTGCCTAAGTCCTTTCCCCGGACTTAGCAAAACCATGATCAAAACTAAATCAAGCCTTGAGATTTTTCATACCTCATTTATATTCTCATATATATTCACATATATAAATGAAATATAAATGTATCAAATCAAATTCAAAATTTAAAGTCAATTCATGAAAATTTTCTTAAGTCCCTTTAATTTTCCATTAAAGGACTTAGCCAAAATCAATCTTAAACCTTGATCAAACCTATACAAATCTATGAGATTTTCTGAAAACTTATTTATATTCTTATTTATACTCCCATATATAAATTAAATATAAATATAAATCAATCCAATCAAAGACAAAAATTAAATTCCAAATTTAAAATCTTTGAAATTCCCTTAAATTCATTAAATTCCCTTTAATGGATCAATCCTAAACCTTGATCAAACCTATTCAAATTCAAGGGATTTTCTCAAAACTTATTTTTATTCCCATTTATATTCTCATATATAAATGAAATATAAATATAAATCAATCAAATCCAACTCAAAAATTAAATTTCAATTAAAAATTACTTTAAATCCTTTAAATTCCCTTTAATGGATTTAACCTAAATCATGATTAAACCACTTCAAATCCTTGAAATTTCCTCATGATCCATTTATATTCTCATTTACATTCACATATATAAATGAAATATAATTTCAAACAATCAAAACTAATTCCAAAAATCAAACTCAAATCAACTCAAAATCCAATCTAAGCCTTTCAAGTCAAAATCTTGAACTTAGACAAATCACTTTCAAATCAAGCCAAACTCTTGATTTTCTATCATGGTTCAATCAACCCTACAGTCATGAGCTTATATATAAATCCAAATTTTGATCAAACATTCAAAACCCAAATCTAAAATCAAACCCAAACCCCCTTTCATATTCTTCCTTTGAATATGAAATTTTCAAATGGATCAAAACCCATTTGACTTCAAATCACTTGTAAATGGATTTATATTTCAATCATAAGTTCATATACAAGATCAACCAACTTCAAATCAAGCTTTGACCAATCCATTTGACCCACTTAGGCTCACTTGACCCAAAGTGACCTAAAGTACCCTTATAAGCCAACTTTTGATCCTAACCAAATTGGATTGAACCAAACTCATATATCCATCTCATCATAATCAACAATCATCATGGGATGATCAATCAATCAAATTGGGTTAAACCAAGTCAAACTTAAGGGTTGATAAAGTCAACACTTAACCTAAAATGAAACTTTACACAACCAAATTCCACCATAGGCCAAATTGATTGAAATCATTGATCTTAGTTCACTCATGACCTATGTTTGAGCTTGACCAAGTCAACCTTTGAGCCTAACCTAGCTCATTTGGCCAACTTGATCCAAGTTGACCCATTTTGACCTAAAGGGTCAAAATGTGTCAAAACTTGATCTAAGCCAAATTGATCCAAACCAATGGGTCAAGTTCATTCCAAATCACTTGTTGAACTTGAACAAAGCCTCAATTGGCCAACTAGACAACCAATTGACCTTGAAACATGACTAAGGTCATGTTGAGCAAAATTGAACTTAACCCAAATGGTCAAATGGGTCAAGGAAACAAAGATACCACTCCATATGACTAACCTACCTGCCTACCTAAATAGGTCAAATGGGTCAAACTTGACCCATTTGACCTAAAGGAAGTCATATGAGCCAAAATCAAATATATACAAAATTGAACCAAACCAAAGGCACCAAAAAATTTCGAATGGTCATATGAACTTGACCCAACCCTTAGTTTGACCCAATTTGACCAATTGGTCAACTTGACCGAAGTTGACCCATCTTAACCTAGATGGGTCAACATGAGCCAAACCCCATGAAATGGATTCAAAATTTAATGAAACTTGGCCAAACCTAGTTTCTCCACATACCCAGCATGTACAAAGTGGAAAAATAGTAAAATGACCATTTTACCCCTAGGCCATAGAACAAATTTTGGCCTAGCCCATGGGTATTTTGGTCATACCCTCTTCACAATCACTTGAGGATTTCCTAAAAGCTCAAGGGGACTTAAGGATGAGTGGTGCACCCAACCCAATGGTTTGGATCAGCCCATTTGGTCCATAGACCAAACTCGATCATATGGCTTGAAATTGAGTTTTCAAATTCCCTCCTAAGCTCAATTTCAACACATGAGAAGTTGGCATTCCACTCAAGGGGTCAAATCGAACATGTGCAATGATCTAATACATCACTCCATCTGATCAATTGGATCAAAATGGCAAGCTTATGCTCGGTAGTCCAATTTCCATAGGGGGAGATATACTCTCCCTTATTCAATAAAATTTCACTTGACTCACACTCGATTGAGCACTAGAGAGAATTAGGAGCCATGAGAGCATCCCTAAGCTTTATAGGAGGGATTAGAATCTTAGCTTTCTTAGTTTACTTCCTTAGAAAATAGGGGAGGTCATCTCAATTCCCAAGTCCTTCCATACTCAAATTCAGTGCAGTTGCACTCCCTCAGGGGATCAAGTTGAGTGCACCTAAGCATTCCCTCAAGTTCCCAAAGCAAGGAAGAGTGTAATTGGATCAAATTTGCAAAGGGTAGCAAGTGGTGTTGGTCCATAGAAAGATCTACTCAACCCCTAGGCTTAAAACTTTCAACAGGGCTTCGTCTCCACTAGACAAAGCTACCTCATCGAGCTCGAGCGTCGGTGACCACCCCCGGTGAGGTATGTAATTTTTTGACCACTTAGCTTGATACATGTTGGAGCTTTGGAAAATATATATTCATGGTATGTGAAATCCACCGTTGGATTGGCCGCTCTATTCCTCTAGATGGTGTGGGTTGAGTCTTGTATGATTCTATGCTGATGATCTTGGATCATGGACGGTTCACATTGATCCTCAGGGAAGAACTTGGCTCATCTTTGTCATCCATCCATGTATTTTAGATGGATGGCTAAGATTATTTATGTTTTAGAAATCCTTTATCTATTTTAAACCTAGGGTGAATCCTTAGCGATCTTTGATTGAATGGCCGAGAATATTAGCACGTGCACCACCGCCATCATTTGGGATATGACATTTAAGTCACCCTCACGGTGCGATGCGTGTAAAGCGTGCTGACCGCCACCGCAACGCATCATGCTGTGAGTTGAGTTTAAGTGAGGATTAGTTATTTACCTAATTAATTCTTAATTAATCCTTATAACTTCTAAAATTTATAACTCTTCATAAAAAATAACTAAAATATAAGGAAAAATGCTACAGAAAGATAATTTCATGTAGAATATTTTAAAAATAATTTCAAAGTATTTTGAATTACCTTTTCTCTGAATTTAGGTTTCTTTGGGAATCTTAATTAGCTAATTATCCTTTAATTAGTTCATCAATTAATCTCAAACTTCTAGGGTTCATTTTATGGGATGACTTTCCTCCTAATTTTCTTGAGATTTATTGAGGGCTCAATTGGGAAAATTGCCACTTCATTTTCTAATTACCCCTTTCATGTAATTAAGGTAAATTAAGATGTGATTAGTGGATTTACCCTATGATTAGAGTTGATTAAGGTGAGATCCAGTAAGTAGGAGTTTATGGAATAATTTTGGGGCATTTCCCCTATGCTATTCCCTAAACACCTTTTTCTCTCCTTAATCTTCTCTTAATTAAGGGTTAACTCATTAATTACCCCTTTAATCAATTTTCAAAAAATCTAAAAAGTTTTAGAACTTAATTAATATACCTTGGGTAGATGCTTAGGTGCTTAATAGCAAGTTTAATTAAGGAAATCAAACCCCCTTTCATAAGTATGAAAGGGTGTTTTGAAATTACTTAAGCTAAACCCCTTAACTTAATTAACTTTTAATTGTGTGCCAAATTATTAGGCCTTTTCATTATTAGGTACATTGCAAATTTAAATTCCTTGTGGGGTTTAGGTCATCTCATTGGCTCATAATTATTTAGTTAATTCTTCTAAGATGGTATAGGTATGGGTTAATTAAGTCACTTAATTCATACATTAACCTAATCAATGCTTAAAAATGAATTTAATTATCTAAAAATTAAACAAAAATACAAAACACATGTGGGAATGGGTTAGGGATAGTAAACTCATCTCACCTTCTCAAAATTAAATCAAACTTCAAACTAAACAAAAATCATTTTGAAATTCACTTTGATTTATTCTAATTCTAAATTTTCTTATTCTATAAGAATGTCTTTAGGATTTAAGTAAAGTGAGTTTGTTTACATGCTTTCATTGCTTTGGATCATTTCCAACATGTTAAGTTGTATTCCATGTGATTTTGCATTCATAATTTCATATTTCAAATTTTAAAAATGAAATTGTTTACTTTATGTCAAATGTGCATGTGTTGGCTAAAGTAAAATATGAGTGGCTATTATCACTACTAAATCCAAATTATTTTCAAAAATACATAATTCAAATATCAAATTTGAATGTGTGCTACTTATACTTTAATTGTAAGCTTGCATGTGATGAATTATAAAGGCATGTTTAGCATAGGTTTCCTTTCTTTCTTATGTTGGTATAGTTTTGAATAGGAGTTAGTAAGATGTAGGGTTCATTTGAAAAGAACCCAACACTTACTTAATTCCATACCCTATTCATATCTATGCTCTCACCTTAGAAGGGTTTCCTATACTTATATGCATAAATTGCATAAACAAAAATGAATCCATTAAATAACTTTTGCATTTTCCTTTCCCATTTCATTTCTTTTATATACATGTCTGTACTTAAGGAAAGTGGCATATTAGTCTGGACAACCCCGAGGTTGCACAGCTTTAAGAAGCCCAAAGTAGGTTTTGTACCTTACACCTCTGGTTAACAATGGTACTCACTTATGCCTTTCTTACTTTCATGTATGTATGTGAAATTTGGATAAGAAAAACCTTTTCTACTTAAAAAAAATAATGCATATTGAACTTCTAAACTTTGCTTAAATGGATTACTTAGCATGCATCATAAAGTGAGTTAACTATTCTTATTTGCATGTATAGATATGCTTAGGGTCCATCCATGTGCATGATATATATGTTGGGAAAGAAATGAAGTAATGTGTGTTATGTGAATTTTGATTCATTTTATTTAATCTTAAAATACCTTTCTTTTTGAATAGGTTCGTTTAGAATATATCTAAACTTAGGATTAATTAAAAGATGTAATCAAAATATTCACCTAAATGAAACTAAAACATGAACCTACTTTAGAAAATTACTTAAGTTTAGGGAAGGAAAGAGAAGTTCTTTTCTCTTTCCCCACTCTTCACAACTTAGTAATTAATTGTAGGTTTCATTTAAACCAAATTAAAACATGAAATAAAATTAACCCAAAATACTTAAACAACTTAAATGAAACCCTCCTCTAAGTTGAACATGCTCTTCACACTTCAAAAATTTAAACCCAAAGTCCTAAGCTAAGCATACCACACAAGCCTTCAAAACACACACATTAGCCTAAGTCACCACTTTTAGCTTTAGGTTAGGTCGGTGCACGGTTTGATGTTATGTTTTTTTTGTGATATATATTTTAGACTGGATGTTAGGGTGTATACTTGTAGAATGAATGGTAGGACATTCTTAGTCTAACTATTCTTTTCTGCTGGGGATTGTGCTTAAGAGCCGCTATCATAAATAAAAAATATATAACTACTTCTTGCTTGTAGGTGCTTCATACCCCTAAGCATAATCCATAGGCCAGGTGGACTTAGTCAGCCATATGTCAGGTGATAACTCCAATATACATGCTTGAGATTTGTGTGGTGTGATTTAGCTAACCTTTGTTTTGCAAGTGTTAGTTAGATTTCTACTTTTCCTTTTCATGTAAAAATTTATATAATTAGGATTTTGGAATGATTTGTTATGGGGATTAGGATGAGCATTGGTCATAAGATCTCATCTTATGCACCATGTGAAACCTTGGAGCATCCACCTTCCAACCATCCAAAAGAATGAACCAAAAGAAGAAAGAAGAAAATAAGAAAGAAGAATAAAGCTTGAAGACCCCATAACATTGAATTCCATTGCTTAATTATATTCATTTGTAATCAAAGTTGTATAAGGGTAGAGCTTGGCTACTCACATTTGATATTTTCGGGTTTGTCTTTGTTTATTCTTTGCGATTAACTTTATAAATTGTTTGATGATTTGTTAGCTTTTGCATTAAGTGGCATGATTTTCCTAGTTTATTTTTTGCTTTATGTATGGCCTAAATGAGGATTAGGCTCTTTAGGGAAAATTAAATCTTTTACCCTACTTAACAATTTAAATAAAATTAAACAACTCATAACCTCACCTAAAACTTAGGATTAAAATCAAGATAAAAGAATTAACAACCCCTTGGCTGGATGAGAATTTCTTTATAATATCATGCACAAATGCATCTTAGTTCACTCTTGATTAGAGGGCTTTCATCTTGCCAGAGAACTTCATCTTGACCTTTGAGAGCCATGGTGGAAACTCACCTCCTCCCTTCTCACTAATTTTGGCCAATAACCTTCTTTCTCATGCATTAGTCATAAAAATCCTATTAGCCTGAGTCAAAAATAATTGTCCAAAATAAAAATAAAATGAAACTTGAAATGCATTAGATTTAGGTCATTTGAAGCATGTCCCTTTACATGATCTAGTCTCTTTAGGGAGTGAGTCTAAAGACTTAGTCACTTTTTAACAAATAACAGCCTAGCTATCTTACATAAGCATAAAGACTTGCCTACATGAATTTAAAATTGTAGGAGGAGTTAGTTATCGGCCATCCCCAGGCAGTTGTAAGTCCAAGTTATAGGGTGGTTTGTCCTCTCTTGTGGAGGCAAACCAAATACCCATTTTTTGCCTTAGATTTAGGTTACGCTTCCGGCCCTCGTCTGAGCTCCCTAGATTTAAGTTCTGAGGTTGGTTCTCCTCTTTGTGGGCCATAAGCATAATTTCTCACCTCTTAGGCATTTCCTTAATCTTGTGTTAAATCATAAGCCCCACCTTTCTAATGAAAAATACAAATCAAACAAACTAAATCAATTTCTAAAATGTAAAGTCAATTATAGGATAGTTTGAGTTGCTCATTAAGTTTCCTAGCATTATGGGAATTTCTTACTTATCTTCCATTTTGTCTTCGATAATAACTCCCTCTTTTGATCAATCCCATTTTGATATTCAACATAAACTAATTGATTGATAGTCCTTCCTATTGAAATCTTCAAAGACAATGATCATTTACCTTAATTGAGAGTTCTCTTAAGAGATCCATCCCTTAAGATGTAATTAAATATGGGGGCTTGCTGAACTAAATGAACCCAGTTTAAAATAAACCCTGTTTTACTTTTCCATATCAAGTAGGGGAAGAATCTCTGGTACATATGCAAACCCATCGTCTTTAGGAGTCTTTATTGAGGTGATTGGTTCCATTAAAGGGTAGTGACTTCTATCTCTCGAGATAGTACACTATTTTATTGATGACATATCCGATCACCTGAATAAGTACATATGTGGCTCTGCGTGGCATCTTACAAAGATGAATTTCTATATAGGTGTTGCCTCTTTCATTTCTCACCAACAAATTTGGAAGGTGACTCCCCCTATATTAAGAAAATTTTTACCACATGAGTACAGTGCCATTGTTGACCAGAGGTTTAAGGTACAAAACTTACTTAGGGCTACTTAAAGCCTAGCTACCTCAGGGTTGTCAAGACTAATATACCACTTTTCTTAAATACAAACATGTGTATAAAGTAAATTAATGGAAAAGAAAGAATGCAAAAGTTTGTGTTAGTTGATTTATTTTTGTTTATGCAATTTATATGTGCAAGCATAAGTATCCTTCTTAAATGATAGTATATGAATAGATATGAATTAGCAAGTGTTAGGTTCTTTTCAAATGAACCATACATCTTGCCAAATCTTATTCAAAACTATACTAAAAAGAAGTGGAAACTACACATCCTTATATTTTACTCACATGCAAGCTTATAAATAAAACAAAAGTAGCACCCTTTCAATTTTGATAATTGATTCATATATTTTGAAAATAATTTGAATTTAATAGTGATAATAGCCACTCATATTCTTACTTTAGCCAACACATGCAATTTTGACATAAGAGGAAACATTTTCATTTTTAAATTTGAAAATATGAAAAGCATGGATGCATGAAACCACATGACATACACATTTAACATGTTGGGGAAAGAACTAAATCAATGAAAGCATGTAAACATATTCACTTTAATTTAATCCTAAAGACAATCTTATGAAATAAGAAAGCTTAAAGTAAATCAAAGTTTATTTAGTATGATTTTTATTTGATTTTGACTTTGATTTAATTTTGAAAATGTGAGTTGAGTTTGTTGTTCCTAACCCATTCCCACATGTGTTTGACATTTTTTGTTTAATTTTTAGGTGATTAGATTCAATTTATATTTTGATTAGGTTAAGGTATAAATTAAACATGTTAATTAACCCTTACCTACACCACATTAGCATGTTAACCAAACAATTATGAGCCAATGAGATGACATAAAACCTCACAAGGAATTTAAATTTGCAATACACCTAGGAAGAAAAGGGCCTAAAGTAATTTGGCTCATGATTAATTGTTAATTAAACAAAGGGGTTTAACTTAAATAATTTCAAAACACCCCTCACACATATGAGTTGAGTTTTACTTTTCTTAATTGAACTTAGGCTCTTGAACACCTAAGCATCAATCATAAGTAGATTAATTAAGTTTTGGAAAAGTTTTAAGAATTTTAAGAAATTAATTAAGGGATAATGAGTGAATTAACCCTTAGTTAAGAGAAGATTAGGAATGAAAAGGGGGTTTATAGAATAGCTTAGGGGAAATGCCCCAAAATTATTCCTTAAACCTTCTATTCACTGAATCAAACCTTAATAAAATTCAATAAGGGATTAAAAGACTAATTAAACCCTTAATTACTCTTAATTACATGAAAGGGGTAATTAGAAAATGAATTAGTAATTCCCTCAATTAAGCCACCAATAAATCCCAAGAAAATTAGGGGAGGCAGAAGTCATCCCCAAAATATACCTAAGAAGTTTGAGATTAATCAGTGAATTAATTAGTAATTCTAGTAATATTTCCAATAAAAGGCAAAATAAGAGAGAGATACAATTCAAAATCCATTAAAACCAATTTTAGAATATTCTAGATTGAATTATCTTTCAGCGCTAATTTACTTCATATTTTTTTTTTTTCTTTAGGGAGATATGAATATTTGAAGTTTAGAGGATTAATTAAAATTATTTAATACATAATTAATCCCTTAATCCACATCATGACACGCAGATAGCTGAGTTAGAAGCACTTTCCATGCATCAACCAACTTAAACATCCGTCACCACATGGCGGTGTTTTTATATCTCCGTTGATCAAGGATCAATGGCGAATTAACCCGTACTTTTAAAAGGTGAAATAGAATTTAAAATGTGCATTTAATCTCATCTGCCCATCCAAAATGCGTGAATGGATGGTCGGGATCATCCATGTTCTTCCTTGAGGAGTAATGGAGACCATCCACTTTCAAAGGGAAGATCCGAACTCGATCGAGCTCGATTGGGATCAAACTTTGCACACACCATCTAACACTAATGGCAAGCCTATCCAACGGTCAAAATCTTATGCCATTATAATTTCTTTCACAAAGGACCAACACCCAGAGAGCTTAGTGGTCAGAAAATGCCTAACCTTACTGGAGGTGATCACCGGCACTCGATTCCCTTTGAGGAGCTTCATCTGGTTGAGAAGAAGCTATCGTGAAAGTATCAGCTCCTAAGTTTGAGTAGCTTTCTCTATGGACCATTCCCTCCTTAGCTCCCTTGCGGCTTTGATGGAATTAGACCTCCCCTTGCCTTTGGAACTTGAGAGAGAGCTTGAGCCTCTGAGTGTGCAAAGGCAATTGATTTAAAGTGTGGAG
Source organism: Cymbidium sinense (assembly GCA_021442155.1). Taxonomy (NCBI): domain Eukaryota; kingdom Viridiplantae; phylum Streptophyta; class Magnoliopsida; order Asparagales; family Orchidaceae; genus Cymbidium; species Cymbidium sinense. Next base: position 44,594 of record JAKCPB010000839.1, on the reverse strand, counting down.
AAAGTTTGAGATTCTATGGAGCTCCCCTATTTTCAAAGGATGAAAATCGAGAAATGCCAAATTCAAATCCCTTCTAGGAGGCTTGGGAACTCTTTAAAATGCTTCCTATGACTCTCCCTTACTCAATCGATAGTGAGGATGTTCAATTCAAGTGGAATTAGGGGGAGTATATCTCCCCCTATGGTTGCCATTTTGATCCAATTGCCAAGATTGAAAGGGTTGTTTGATTGTTAGAAGTGTGCACAGGGGCAGTTTGGACTAAGGAGTGGAGTGGTAACCTCCCATGTGCTTCAAATTGAGTGGAGGGAGGTTTCACATATGGCCAATTTGAGCCATGTGCTCAGTTTTGTACTTGGGTCAATTTGGGCTGACCCAAACCCATTGGGTTGGGTGCACCACCCTCCATAGGGTCTACTTGTCCTATTAGGAAGGTATCAAGTTGATATGAAGAGGACTTGACCAAATTCCCATGGATTTGACCAAAATTTGTTCTATGTCCTAGGGGTAGAATGGTCATTTGGATGATTTTGAATTTGGATATGTTGGGTATGTTGAGAAAATAGGTTTGGCCAAGTTTCATTGGATTTGGAGTTCATTTGATATGGTTTGGCTCATGTTGACCCATTTTGGTCAAAATGGGACAACTTGGGTCAAGTTGACCAAATGGTCAAATTGGGTCAAACCAAGGGTTGGGTCAAGTTCATATGACCATTTGAAATATTTTTGTGGCTTTGGTTTGATGCAATTTGGTTTAGGTTTGAATTTGGTTCAAATGACTTCATTTAGGTTAAATGGGTCAAGTTGACCAATTTGACCCATTTGACCTATTTGAGCTAGGTCATGGGTAGGTTTAGATTTGGTTAGTCATATGAAGTGGATTGATATCTTTGTTTCCAATCAATTTTGGTTAAGTTTGAATTTGGCTCAACATGACCCTTTAGGTCAAGTTGGGTTTAAGGTCAATTAGGCTAGGTTAGGTCTAGTTGGCCAATTGAGGCTTTAGTCAAGTTCAACAAGTGATTTGGAATAAACTTAACCCATTGGTTTCAATCAATTTAGCTTAGATCAAGTTTTGACCCATTTTGACTTTTAGGTCAAGTTGGGTCAACTTGGATCAAGTGGCCAATTGGGAACTTGGGTCAAGTGGCCAATTGGGCTAGGTTAGGCTCAAATGTTGACTTGGTCAAGTTCAAACATTGTTCATGAATGAACTTAGATCAATGGTTTATTTCAATTTGGCCAATGGTGGATTTTGGCAATGTTAGGTTTCATTTTAGCTAAGTGTTGAATTAGTCAACCCTTAGGTTTGACTTGATTAGACCCAATTTGGGTAATTGATCATCTCATGATGATTGTTGATCATGATGAGAGGCATAGGTGAGTTTGATTCAATCCAATTTGGTTAGGATTAGAATTTGGCTCATAAGGATACTTTAGGTCACTTTGGGTCAAGTGAGCCTAAGTAGGTCAAATGGCTTGGTCAAAGCTTGATTTGAGTTTGGTTTAACTTGTACATGGACTTATGATTGAAATATAAATCCATTTGCAAGTGGTTTGAAGTCAAATGGGTTTTGATTCATTTGACAATTTCATATTCAAAGGAAGAATATGAATGGATTTGGGGTTTGATTTTTGAATTGAGTTTTGATTTAGTGATTGAAGTTTGTATTTATATTTGGATTCATGATTATAGGGTTGATTGAATCATGAAGGAAAATCAAAAGTTTGGCTTGATTTGAAATTGATTTGGCTAAGTTCAAGATTTTGACTTGAAAGGCTTAAGTTGGATTTCGAATGGATTTGGGTTTGATTTTTGGAATTGGTTTTGATTGTTTGAATTTATATTTCATTTATATATGTGAATATAAATGAGAATATAAATGAGTCATGAGAAAATTTCAAGGATTTGAAGTGATTTGATCATGATTTAGGCTAAGTCTTTTAAGAGGGAATTTAAAGGACTTAGGAAATTTTGGAGTTTTGGATTTGATTTTTTGAGTTTAGTTTGATTGATTTATATTTATATTTCATTTATATATGTGAATATAAATGAGTTATGAGAAAATCTCATGAATTTGAATTGATTTGATCATGATTTAGGCTAAGTCTTTAAGAGGACATTTAAAAGACTTAGGAATTTTTTAATTTTGAATTTGAATTTTGGATAGTTTGATTGATTTATATTTAGATTTCAATTATATATATGAATATAAATGAGAATATAAATGAGTTATGAGAAAATCTCAATTGATTTGATCATGATTTTGGATAAGTCCTTAAGAGGAAATTTAAAGGACTTAGGAAATTTTTGGAGTTTTTGAATTTGAATTTTGGATTTTAATCATGGATTTCAATCATGTGGCATTGATTTGAGTTTGGAGAAAATCAAATAAGATTGATTTGGAGTTTGACTTGAAGGAAGGAAGGTGAGGAGTGGTTCAAGCTAAGGGTAGGCAAATTTTCCTAACACCCCTGAGGCATGACCTATTCCTATGGCTAACTCTTCTAAGTCTCTAGAGCTAGGTTGAGTGTCCACCTAATCACTATGTGTGTATTAAGACTAAGGAACTCTTAAAGTCTAAGAGAAGCCCTATGTCTAAATGGAGGGGTTGAGAGCTCATTCTAAAAATGAGGTCAACAATCCTTAAACTCAATCAATAGCCTAACTAAGTCATTAATTTTTTCTTCATTCAGTAACAAACTGATGTATGTGAGTGGATTTTATTCCATCCCGAGGTTGATTTCTTTAAGCTTGTCAAATATTGAATGGATCTCCTCTTCAAATTCTAGCGTGCATCTTTTATTTGGAGATCATCTAGATCATCTGAAGTTTCTAAACATGCATCCCCATAAGATCTTGTGTGGTGTAAGAAGAACCTATCAGACTCCAAATGATTAGTGACAACTAAGCAGCAATCATCGTCATCAACTGGACTGGACCCACTATACCGAATCCTAGTCCTGATCTTGATTGTGCATCCCTACCTCTATTTTTCCACAGCATCTCGAAGTACTTTAACCTGTGCTTAGACCATGTATAAGGAATGAAACCCTTCTTTGCAAGATTAAGAATACAAGATGAGTACCAATCAAAAGGCAATTCCATTAATTCTTTATTTTAACCCTCAAGTCCTGCATTAGTTTGTGGACTTGAGGATGATGATCCCAATAGGAATCTCTTTGGCTTGACATCCTTAGAAGACTGAGGGGCTTCCTTAACTACTAAACCTTCAACCTTTTAAGAGAAAAGTGAGGTTAGAGCCAAGGTTCCTAATTGCTGCCTGATAGTTTCACATAAACTTGACTCAAATACATTCGTTCTTTGCTTGGAGGCCTGGTCTTCGTCGGTGTCCAGCTCGAGTGTCACCTCCAATGAAACCTGTAGAGAGGGGTTGGTTGGTATGCTAAACACATTAGACTCATCCTATGAGTTGGATTCCAAGTCTATGTGAATAGGGTACTCCGTGAACTGGAACATAACCCTGGTGGCGCCAGCAGGGTCTTCACTCTGGAACTACCTCTATGTCTGCCTCTGTCTCTGCCTAGTGGAGGTCGAGTCATCCTACCCATATGTCTGTATGATGGAATGAACTGTGGGTGGAATGTGATATGTAGCTCTACCTCTTCCTCGATGTCCTTTTCTCATTCACTTGAACTTTCATTTTTCTCTTCTTTTTCTTTTTCTTTTGCATTTGAATTTTGACCAAGTTCATGTTGACCTCATTTTTAGAATGAGCTCTCAACCCCTCCATCTTAGACATAGGACTCCTCTTAGACTTTAAGAGATCCTTAGTCTTAAGACACATGTAGTGATTATGTGGACACTCAACCTAGCCCTAGAGACTTAGAAGAGTTAGCCATAGGAATAGGCCATGCCTTAGGGGTGTTAGAAAAATTCACCTACCCTATAGCTTGAACCACATTCCTTACTTCCTTCCTTCAAGTCAAACTCCAAATCAATCCTAATTGATTTTCCCAAACTTCAAATCAATCTTATTTGATTTTCTCCAAACTCAAATCAATATCACATGACTGAAATCCATGATTGAAACCCATGATTGAAATCCATGATTGAAATTCCAAGTTCAAAAATCCTTCTTAAGTCCTTTAATCCTCTCTTAAGGACTTAGCCTAAACCATGTTCAAATCACTTCAAATCTTTGAAATGTTCTCATTAGCCATTTATATTCTCATTTATATTCACATATATAAAACAAATATAAATTCAAATCAATCAAATCAAATTCCAAATTGAAATTCCAAATCATAAATCTTTCCTAAGACACTTTGATTTTCTCTTAAGGACTTAGCCTAAATCATGTTCAAATCACTTCAAATCTTTGAAATGTTCTCATAACCCATTTATATTCTCATTTATATTCACATATATAAATGAAATATAAATTCAAACAACCAAAACCAACTCCACAAATCAAACTCAAATTCAATCAAAATCCAACCTAAGTCTTTTAAGCCAAAATCTTGAACTTAGTCAAATCACCTTCAAATCAAGTCAAACCCTTGATTTTTCTCCTTGATTCAATCAATCCTACAATCATGAACCCAAATATAAATACAAAATTCAATCACTTAACCAAAACTCAATTCAAAAATCAAACCCCAAAACTTCAATCACTTGACCCAAGTTGACCCAACTTGAGCTAATTGGTCAAAATATGTCAAAAACTTGATCTAAGCCAAATTGATTGAAACTAATGGGTCAAGTTCATTTCAAAATGATTGTTTAACTTGACCAAAACCTCAAATGGCCAAACTAGACCCAACCTAGCCCATTGACCATGAACCCAACTTGACTAAAGGGTCATATTGAGCTAAATTCAAACTTAACCAAAATTGATTGGAAACAAAGATACCATTCCCTTTCATATGACCAACCAATGAAACCTACCCATAGCTCAAATAGGTCAAATGGGTCAAATTGTCAACTTGACCTATTTGACCTAAATGAAATCATATGAACCAAATTTAAACCTAAACCAAATTGAATCAAACCAAAGCCACCAAAATATTTTATATGGGCATATGAACTTATTAACCCTTGTTGACCCAACTTGGTTTGACCAATTGACCATTTGTCAACGAAAGTTGACCCATTTTGAGCAATGGGTCAACATGAGCCAAACCACACCAAATGAACTCAAATCTAATGAAACTTGGCCAAACCTATTTTCAACATACCAAACATACCCAAATTCAAAATGAGCTAAATGACCATTTTATAGGCCATAGAAATTTTAGCCAAATCCATTTGAATTTGGTCAAATCCTCTCCATACGTGCTTGGCACTCTCTTAGTGGATCAAGTGAACACTAGGAAGAGTGGTGCACCCAACCTAGCCCAATGGCCAAACCAACCATGTGCATGGAAATGGCCACATGGGAAACCTCCTTGCACTCAATTGAAGCACATGGACACTTCACTAATCCACTCCCTGACCTAAAATGAATCACATGGCACCTCTAACAGCTCAAACAACCCATTGAATTAAGGCAATTAGATCAAAATGGCAAGCTCACTCATGGTCGTCCAATTGCCTTAGGGGGAGATATACTCCCTATTCACTCTCATTCCATCAGAGCCATTATCGATTGAGTGTTAGAAAGCCAGAGGAATTATTTACAAGTGATCCCAAGCTTTCTAGAGGGAGATTGAAATTCCCATTTCTCGATTTTCATCAGTTGAAAATAGGGGAGCTCGATTGAATTTCCAATTTTCTCCACACTCAACACTCAACTCAATTCCTTCTTTAAGCTTCATCAGAGGACCAAGTCGAGTGCACCCATACTCTTTCTCAAGCTCCAAAGGTAGAGGAGGAGTGCCCTAGACTGAAGCTGAGCTCAAGCTAAGGAAGAGTTGGCCTCTAGAAGAATCCATTCAATTTCCAAGCCTCAAACTCTCAGCAAAGCTTCATCTCAACCAGATGAAGCTTCTCCAAGGGAGTTGAGTGCCGGTGATCACCTCTGGCGAGGTTAGCCATTAAACCAAGCTTAATTTCATTGTGTGTTGGTCCTTTATGAAGAAAATCTTCACCCTATAAAAATCTATCCATTGGATGTAATCTTCTATGCATGTTGATGGTGTGGGTTGGATCAATGTAATCGAGCTCGGATCATCTCCTTGAAGATGGACGGTGTCCATTTTCCAAAGTCATTTGCAGGGATGAATCTCTGGCCATCCATCCACATATTTTGGATGGACAGCCACGATTCAAGACATGTAGGCTCATTGTTTTATCTATTTAGAACCGCGGATCCCATCATATCGCCGATCCTTGATGGACGGAGGAGAGAACACTAGCATACCTGGCGGTGCTTGATGTGACGGGTTAAATACTCGCCATGTGTAAAGCGCATGCCGTCAATGCGTGGCGATGGATTAATAATATAATTAGGCTTTAATTAATTCTAATTAATCATCTAAACTTCAAAAATTGATATCCCTAGAAAAATGAGAAAAATATGAAATAAATTGTATTGGATAGATGATTTGATCTGGAATTTTATAAAATTAATTTTAATTGATTTTGAACAATGTCTTTCTCTAATTTTGGGTTTTATTGGGAATGTTAATTTGCTAATTACCCTTTAATTATTCCACTAATTATTCCCAAACTTCTTGAGTGTATTTTGGGGGATGAATTCTATCTCCACTAATTTTCTTGGGATTTATTGGTGGCTTAATTTGGAAAATTGCTAATTCATTTTCTAATTATTCCCTTAATGTAATTAAGGTTAATTAAGGGTTTGATTAGTGATTTAATCCTTTATTGAAGTTGATTAAGGTCTATTTAAATGAATAGGAGGTATAGGGAATAATTTTGGGGCATTTCCTCTAAGCTATTCCTTAAACCCCTTTTTCTTTCTTAATACTCACTTAATTAAGGGTTAATTCACTAATTACCCCTTTAATTAATTTCATAAAATTCTAAAACCTTCTAGAACTTAATTAATCTATCTTGGGTAGATGCTTAGGTGTTCAAAAGCCTAAGTCCATTAAGGAAATCAAAACTCAACTCACATGTGTGAGAGGGGTTATGAAATTACTTAAGTTAAACCCTTTAGTTTAGTTAATCATTAATCATGAGCCAAATTACATTAGGCCCCTTTCTTCTTAGGTACATTATAAATTTAAATTCCTTTTGAGATTTTATGTCATCTCATTGCCTCATAATTATTTGATTAAGTATGCTAAGGTGGTATAGGTAAGGAATACTTAATACACTTAATTCATACCTTAACCTAATCAAAATATAAAATGGGTCTAATCATCTAAAAATTGAATTTAAATATCAAACATATGTGGGAATGGACTAGGAATAGCAAACTCACCTCACATTTTTTCAAATTAAATCAAACTCAAAACAAACCAAACCTTCTTTAAAAATAAATTGATTTGCTTTAAACTTTCTTATTCCATAAGATTGTCTTTAGGAATTAATTAGGGTGAATGTGTTTACATGCTTTCATCATTTTAGTTCATTCCCAACATGCTAAATATGTATGTCATATGAATTTCATGCATTCATTTTTTTCAAAAATTAAAATGAAAGTGAAATGTTTATTTTATGTCAAATTGCATGTTTTGGCTAAAATAGAAATATGAGTGGTTATTATCACTATTAAATCCAAATTATTTTCAAAATATATGAATCAATCACCAAAACTAAAAGTGTGTTACTTATATTTTATTTATAGACTTGCATGTGAGTAAAATATAAGGATGTGCTTAGTGTAGTTTTCTTTCTCCTCTCTTTTAGTATAGTTTTGAATAGGATTTGGTAAAGCATTTAGTTCATTTGAAAAGAACATAACACTTGCCTGATTCCATTTCTTATTCATTCATATGCTATTACTTAAGAAGGATATCTATACTTGTACATATAAATTGCATAAATAAAACAAACAATCAAATACAAACTTTTGCATTTTTCTTTTCCATTCATCTCTTTTGTACATATGCTTGTATTTAAGGAAAATGGTATATTAGTCTGGACAACCTCAGGATTGCAAGGCTTTAAGTAGTCCTAAGTAGGTCTTGTACATTACACCCCTAGTTAGCAATGGATTTGTACTCACTTATGCCTTTCATACATTCATGTGTGCATGTGAAAATTGGATAAGAAACCCCTTTTCTACTTAATGAAAATCATGCATCATAAGCATTCAAATTTTTTTAAGTAACTCATTAAGCATTCAACATAAAGTGTGCTAAACATTCTCATTTGTATGTATAGATATGCTTAGGATGCATCCATATGCATGTTATACATGTTGGGAAATAAATGAAGTGATGCGTGTTTTTTGAATTTAGTTCACTTTATTTAACCTTAAAATGTCTTTCTTTTTTAATAGGTTTTTTTAGAGTTCATCTAAACTTAGGATTAATTAAAACACATAATAAGACATGATCACTAAAGTTGAACCTACTTTAGAAATTACTTAAGGTAGGAAAGAGAAGTTCTCTCTTCTCTTCTCTTCTCTTAGTAATTAATTGTAGGATTCACTTAAACCAAATCAAAATAAAAAATAAAATCAGGCCAAATTAGTAAAACACTTAAATGAAATAACCCTATAAGTTGAACACTTTCACACTTAGAAAACACAAACCTTGAAGCTATAGCTAAGCATACCACACAAACCTTTTAAAGCACACACATTAGGCTAACTCACCACTTCTATCTTTAGGTTAGGGAGGTGCATGGTTTGATGTTTGCTTTTATTTTGTGATATATGTTTTAGTCTGGATGTTAGGTTGAATGTGCATAGAATGAATGGTAGGATGATTTAGTCTAATCATTATTTTCTGTAGGAGATTGTGTTTAAGGGGCGCTATCATAAATAAAAATATAACTACTTTTGTTGTGTAGGTGCTTATACCCCTAAGCATAATCCTATAGGCCAGGTGGACTTAGTCACCCATGTGTGGGGTGTTAAGTCCAATATACATGCTTGGTATTTGTATGATTTGTTTAGTTAATCTCTATTTTGTAGGCGTTAGTTAGACTTTACTTTTCCTTTTCATGTAATTTTTGCATTTTAGGATTTTGAATGTTTGTTATGGGGGATTAGGATGAGCATTGGTCATAAGATCTCATCTTATGTACCATGTGAAGCCTTTGGAGCAACCACCTTCAACCATCCAAAAGAAGGAACTAAAGAAGAAAGAAGAAAAGAAGAATGAAGAAATGAAGCTTGAAGACCCCCATAATAATGAATTCCTTGCTTAATTGTACTTAATTCATTTGTAATCCAGGTTGTATAAGGGTAGAGCTCGGCTACCCAATTTTTTTTTGGGTTTGTACGGTGGTGCCCGACCATAATCAGCCTCTTATTCTTTTGTGTTATCTTTATAAATTGATTGATAATTTGTTTAGCTTGTGCATTAAGATGACATCCTTTTTCTAGTTTCTTCCTTGCTTTATGTATGGCCTAGATGTGGATTAAGCTCTTAGAAAAATAAATCTTCTACCAAATTTAATAATTCAAAATTAAAATAAAGAACTCATAACCTCACCTAAAGCATAGGTTAAAATCAAGATAAAAGAATTAGCAACTCCCTTTGCTGGATGAGTATTTCTTTCATAACATCATGTATAAAAACATATTATTTTCACTTGATTGATTGAGGGCTTCCACCTTTGCTAGACAAACTTGGCTTAACCTTTGACAACCATGGTGGAAACACACCTCCTCCCTTCTCACTAATTTTGGCCAATAATCTTACTTCTCATGCATTAGGCATATGAATTCTATAAGCCTGAGTCAAATGATTGTCCAAAAATGAAAAATAACATGTAACATGATTTGCATTAGATTTAGGTCATTTGAAGCATGTTCTTACAAGATCTAGTCTCTTTAGGGAGTGAGTTTAAGGACTTAGTCTCTTTCTAAATAAATAACAGCCTACCTATTTTGCATAAAGCATATGACTTGCCTACATGTATTTAAAAATCATAGGAGGAGTTAGTTGGTAGCCATCCCCAGGCATTTGTAAGTCCAAGTAGTCGGGTTGTTTGTCCTTTCTTGTGGAGGCAAACTAAATACCCATTATCGCCTTAGATTTAGGTCATGTTTTTGGCCCATGTCAAAGCTCCCTAGATTTAGGTTCTGAGGTTGCTTCTCCCCTTTATGGGCCCTAAGCATAAATCCTCACCTCTTAGGCATTTCCATAACCTTGTATTATAGAATTGTAAGCCCTAAACTTCTAATAAAATATCAACTCAAATAAATTAAATCAATTTAAAAAATGTAAAGCCCAACTATAAAGTAGTTTGGGATGCTTACTAGGCTTCCTAGTATCTTAAGCATCCCCTACTTATTTTCATTTGGCTTCGATAAGAACTCCCTTCTTGATTGATCCCACTTGATTTCCTAAAAATAAACCAAATTGAAGTCAACCTATTGAAATCTTTGGAGACGATCATTTACCTTAATTGAGAGTAGTAAGGAATCTCATTCAGGATGTAATTAACTATGGGGCTTGCCATAGGAAGTTAAAATAAACCACTTTTTTTCAAGTAGGGAAGAATCTTGGGTACATCATCCCAGGACCTATAAATCCAAGTCTTATTTAGGTGATTAGGTCCATTGTAGGATGGAGACTTCTATCTTTAGATAGTACACCTTTCCCTGCACTGTCACCCTAATAAGTACACAATTCTATGTGGGGTCCATCTAAAGAAGGAAGTAAATCATCATATTGAATTTCTCTCTCTTCTATCTTTCTTGTCTTCATCTTTCTTTCCAAGAGGGATGAAGATAAGAAGGAAGAATTCAAGGAGGAAGAAGGGAGATTGATTGATGATGGTGAATGCAACCTCTAATGAAATACATACTAACATTAAATAATATTTTTCACCACAGTTCACGAGAAAATGTATTTTGAGGAAGATAGTAGGTCGTATTTTCATATATCTCAATCTCTCCGAAAATGGCTCATCTTTGACATGGTATTCAATTCCATCCCTTCTAAACTTCATGCACTGATGAAGGGAGGATGGAATCATCTTGTTCTGATGTATCCAAGGCATACCGAGAAAAGCAGTGAACAAAGTATTCAAATCAGTGATATAGAACTTGGCTTCCTTCCAAATCTCCAAAGGTAAAGATGGAACCTAAAGCCCTCTCACCTTGTTCATTGAATCCTCTCAACATCATCCAATCTCCTTAGAGTGTGGAGATGTTGATCCTCAAATAGGTAAGGGTCTTTAGATGTTCATCATAAAATGGGATCAACAAGAACCACGAAAAGTTTGAATCGCCACTATAATGTAGAGGGATTGTGCTCCATGTCCCTTGAAAAGATTATTCATGAAAGTGACTAAGGATTCTCTAGAATAATGTGCCTTCTCTCCAATAGTAGTTAGCTGAGCTAAGCATATCTTTGGATCAAGAAGAGCCTTGATTAATGATTCATCTCTTCTTTGGATAAGATAAGGGCATCATATTCTTAACTTAGATAGCAACTTTCTTGGTGAGGACATTGTAGTCCACCTTGGGTTGATCCTCCACAAGCATATCTATGAGTGGAGCATCTAGGGCTTCCGATCATCTAACAAATGACTTATTTCCCCATCTTGAGGTGCCTTAGAGGTAGAACCTTGTCACTATAGAGGTTGATTTCGATGATCTCTTGTGATAGGTTAGTAGAAGATTCTACCTACTCATCAGGCTCACCGATAGCTTCTCCTATAAGACCCTCGGAATCAGATGATTCCAAGTCTATCTCAAGAGGTGAACCCATTAGGAGAAGGAAAGTCCAACTCAAAGAAGAGAGATTGGAGATTATAATTATTATTTAGACTTGGAGAGTTTTCAGTAAGAATAGAATTAGACAACCCATCAGAAGTGGCATAGATGTAATTCAAACTAGCTTTATTCCTCAATTTCTTAGATTTTGAAGGAGGTACATAATAGAAATCAAGTAAAGTAAGAGGGGTGAGGGATTTGATGCCCTCATCAGCCGATACAAGATGTCTACTAGAAGAGAGATAGAGTAGAGGTGGGTAGTAGGCAAATGATGGGCTGGTGGGTGGTTGCTTAGCTATCTCGGCGGCATAGGCTACGTATTCTTTTTTGTTGAGCTACCTCTTTCCTTAAGTTGTCTGTGGTAACTTTCAAGCCTTCCTTGATATTGGAGGTTCGAGCTGCCTCAGGCATCTGCAATAAAAGTTTCTTAATTTTGGACACAATCTTCTTAAAGGTTCGGGATAAGGAGATATCCCAACCTTCTTTAGGTTTGAGAGGATCCTAGGTATCCCAAGGATTACCCTAATAGAACTGGATGGTTATTCCACAAGGTATTCCTTTGGGATAACTATGGCACTTTCTTGTAGCTATGCTCAAGCCAGTCCTTGAATGTAAAGAAATCATCCAAAACATTACCTAGCATGTGGTGGTAGGGGCAAAAGTTGGGATCACTACTCTTTCCCACTTCTTCCGGCCTTCTAGGCTCGGATAGCTAAAAATTAGGTTTCTTTAAGAGATTCTTAAAAGTTTTCCTAATTACCTCCCTCTTAAATGAATAAGGTTTATTTAGTTTATCCAAAAGAGTAGGTGGGTTGTAGCTACCTGACAGTGAGTATGTGTACTACTATTGTGGATATGGCTGAGGAGGAGGCGATGAAGGCTATGGAGGCTTCTATGGTAGCCAGTAGGATGGCCTCGGTGGTGGTAGACGAGGTGAAAGTCATGGTTGTGGAGCTTGAGGTCTCTCAACTTCCCTTTTCTCGCTATCATTGCCCCGGCTTCTTCTCATAAGCTTTTATGGCTTTGACTTTGTTGATTGATGGAAAACTATTTGGCTTCTTCTTATCTAGCTGCCTTGTTGATTAGCTTCTCAAATTTCTTGATGGTAAAACCTTTGAGCATGAAGGTGACCGGGCCATGAATATTCTTCAATAGAATTTTAATGGTGCAATTTAAACAATTGTGATTTCCATTTCATACTCAAATTGCACCATCTGAGAATATAATCAATGAGGGACTAGGGTGTTATTGTGCCTCAATGAGATTTCTTATAGTCACCCTTTGCTGAGCTCCAGCAAACCTCTTAATGAAGAGTTGCTCCAACTCAGTAAAAGTCTTCACTGAACTGTTGGGAAGTTTAGCATACCAATCGAAGGCTATGCCTGCTAAGCTTCTAACAAAAAGATGGAAGAGGAGAGCATCACTACATTGCATTGCAACGGCTCTAAGTGCGCTATATGTCTTTGCTGGGTTCCGCCATCGAAGCCCTTGAAAGAAGGTGACATGAAACCCTTAGGATACTGGATGGCATTAAATTCCTCTAGGTAAGGTCTAACCTTTGGAATCAATGATCCTCCTTGGGCTTGAGCCAATGCTTCATCACCGCTCAACCATGATTTTTTCTTATAGGTACTATCCACTACCTTCCTATACAAGCTGGTGCTACCCTGCTCTACTAGAGGTGAAGTCTTGACTGGATCCAAGACATGTAACAACTCGAGCTGACTTATTTCTACAATAGTAGGATGCACAACTAGGGCTTGGTTCTGAAGTGCCAAAACTGCTGCTAATTAATCTTCAAGCCTCTTCCCATCCTATCTATTTTTTCATCTTTTTATTTTAATTTTTGAAGGAGGTGTTGGGTCGAGTAGACTGTGTCTTCCTACTTGGCCGCACCTTCCAAACCCTACTGATCATGAAGGAGAGAACCCTTTCTACCATGTGTACCCCTGTTGAATCCTCCAATAGATCATCTTCATTAGGATCAAAACTGACTTTCTCATCCTCTAAATTGGACCAAGCATATCCTAAGATCTCCTTCTTCTCCACTAGATATTGTGCTACAATATCATCTAGGGACTAGGATCAATATCATGAATAGAGAGACATCTAACTTCTCCTGCTGCTAGAGAATTGATCTTGTAAGGACTATGCTCACTAGAGGTAGTTTCTCTTGACTATCACTAGTTGGGTGGAGTGGTACTCTAGGAGGATCTATGGCCATGGGGGGCACTGACTCTCCTCCTCCCTCAACTCTATCTCCATAGTCTCTGTGGGGGGTGGATGGACTACTTTGCTCCGTGGTTGCCATTCCTTCTTCACCACAATTAGGGTAGAAGGTCAAGCAGGAGAGCTCGGCCTAGCCTCAATTGGTGGTGCAGATGGAATGGGATCTCTTGGCCATAGTCGGATCACCAATGGGGCTCTCTTCTCCCTGGATGTAGCCTTCATGGCTTTTGCTGGAACAATAGATGATGAAACCTGAACTAGAGATGGTGGGCATGGAGTAGAGCAGTGTGGTGGCAGCACCGACTCTCTCTAAGTAGAATCTCCTCTCTGGTGGTAGTATCAGAGAATACTATGATGATCAGTGGGTAGCTCACGATTAAAATGAGGGTTGAAAGCATTTTGTATCTCGCCAACTAGTAATATGATGCTGCGGGCCTCCCGGCCCTCTTCTCGTCTATCGCCCACATTGCGGGGATGACATAAATCAAATGAGCCACGGACTCGATCATCGTAAGCTCCATCTACTGCAAATCTAAGGGCGGCATACAACCTTCTCCTGTTCCTGATAGGAGCCTCAAAATGAACTACTGGCATAGGAGAAACTGAAATCCTCCTAATGTCTTCTCCATCAGATCCAGAGAGAGGGTGGAACTTATTTTGATCAGTGGGGAAACCATCCTAGATAACTCCTCTACTGCAGCATGGGAAATTGCCTCCAACTCCCTAGCTATGCGGTATGATACCGCTTGATCATGCAGTTCTTGTTTCAATGCTGAGTCCTGGTGGGATGAGCAGTATGGGAATTAGACCCTACCTTGAAGGCAGAGGAGACAATCCACATCGGGAGCCTTCCCTGGAGGGAAAGCAGTGGGTGCTAACTTATCTTGGCGCAAGGGGAACAACTGGGCTGCTGCTATAACTTACTGTGCGAGAACTAACCTTCCTCTTTAGTGAGGGAATCTCTGAGTTAGATGGCATCTCGATGATCGACTTCACAATCACCACACTCTTATTATTGTTGTGAGGGTGGTCCCCATAAGTGATCCTAGCCCCTAAAACCTCGACTAAAATGAATGAGGTTGGCAGTCGACTCGGGAGAGGCGCGATCAAGGCCAAATCCATCCAAAGGAAATGTAAACATATTTTTATGCCATTTGACTACCTCAAACGTATGAAATTGACTAAAGTTTGCAATGTTGAAAATAAGTTCGAGTTAGATTTCTTGTTTTAATTTATTTTTTTATAATTTTAACCCACACTCAATAATTTGAATATGTTAAGTGGGGCTCTTTGAATTTTGAGAGAGATTTTGAGTTTAGAATTGAAGAGGATATTTTTGAATGTAGAATCCATTTTCAACAAATTTGTGTATGTTGAAAATGGGTTCAAATATTTTGGAGAGATTGATGCTTCCATAGGTTCATATTTGAATTTGATATTTTTTTGTCTTGAGGACCCTTCATTTAACAAATTTGAGTATGTTATAGTAAAGGGTCAATGGATTTTGTTTTGATTTGTGATTTTGGAATTTACTCACTTAGCAAATTTTAGGTATGCTAGGTGAGGTGTTTGAAAACAATTTTTTCTCTTGTTTTACTTGTTTGTGAATCATGTGTGAATTTGAAAATGGAATCTTCACTTAGCAAATTTGGGTATGCTAAATGAAGAATCCAAATATTTTTTTTGTTTTTGAAAAGAGGATCTTTACTTAGCAAATTTGGGTATGCTAAATAAAGGATCCAAATGTTGTTTGATTTTTTTTTTTGAAAAGAGGATTCTTAGCAAATTTAGGTGCTAAAGAAATCCGAATGTGTTTTGTTTTTGATGATTTTTTGAAAAGAGGATTCTTTGCTTAGCAAATTTAGGTATGCTAAATAAACGATCCATGTGTGCTTTTGATTTTTTTTTTTTTTGATTTTTGGTTTTGGTTTTTGAAAAGAGGATCTTCAATTAGCAAATTTGGGTATGCTAAATGAAAGATCTAACTATTGTTTTTTATTTTGATGTTTTGAAAAGAGGATCTTCACTTAACAATTTTGGGTATGTTAAATGAAAATCCAAATGTTTTTTTTTTTGATTTTGATTTTGATTTTTGAAAAAGAGGATCTTCATTTAGCAAATTTGGGTATGCTAAATGAAGGATCCAAATGTATTTGATTTTTGTGATTTTTGAACAGAGGATCTTCACTTGGCAAATTTGGATATGGTAAATGAAAGATCCAAATGTTTTTTGATTTTTTTTTATGATTTTTGAAAAGAGGATCTTCATTTAGCAAATTTGGGTATGCTAAATGAAAGATCCAGATGTTATTTGATTTTTTTTATTTTTGATTTTGATTTTGATTTTTGAAAAGAGGATCTTCACTTAGCAAATTTGGGTATGCTAAATGAAAGATCCAAATGTTGTTTTGGATTTTTGAGAAAGAGGATCTTCATTTAGAAAATTTGGGTATGTTAATTGAAAGATCTAAATGTTGTTTTTGATTTTTGATTTTGATTTTGATTTTTGAAAAAGGGGATCTTCATTTAGAAAATTTGGGTATGCTAAATGAAAGATCCAAATATTAATTTTTATTTTTTATTTTGATTTTGATTTTTAAAAAAAAGGATCTTCACTCAACAAATTTGGGTATGCTAAATGAAAGATCCAAATGTTGTCTTAATTTTGAAAAGATGATTGTTTATTTTATTTTTGAAAAGATGTTTGTTGATTTTATTTTTGAAAAGGTGATTGTTGATTTTGTTTTGAAAATGAAATCTTCATTCAATAAATTGAATGAAGATATTCATTTGTGCTTTTGGAAAATATGATTTTGGATTTTATTTTTGAAAAGAGATTATTGATTCTATTTTGAAAATGTGATTGTTAATTTTGTTTTGAAAAATGAAATCTTCATTCAATAAATTGAATGAAGATATTCATTTGTGCTTTTGAAAATATGATTTTAGATTTTATTTTGAAAAGAGATTGTTGATTCTATTTTGAAAATGTGATTGTTGATTTTTTTGAAAATGAAATCTTCATTCAATAAATTGAATGAAGATATTCATTTGTACATTTGGAAAATATGATTTTAGATTTTATTTTTGAAAAAAGATTGTTGATATTATTTTTTAAAAATGTGATTGTTGATTTTGTTTTTTGAAATCCTCATTCAATAAATTGAATGAGGAAGTTCATTTGTCTTTTGGAAAATATGATTTTGATTTTATTTTTTGGAAAGATGATTGTTGATTTTACTTTTGAAAATGAAATCTTCATTCAATAAATTGAATGAGAATATTCATTTGTGTTTTTTTTTTAAATATGATTGTTGATTTTGATTTTGAAATTATCATGAAGATTGTTAGATGAGATTGATTTATGAAAAATTTTGTGCAAACATTTTATTATGTGCATTTTGAAAAAGTGCTTTTTGGAAATTGATATTTTTATAAAGGATTTATTTTTCTTTATTTTTGAAATAAACCTTTCCTTACCATAAAAATGGTAAGGAGGAAGTCTTTAGTTATTTCTTTTTATTAAAATTTCATTTTCACCCATTGGGGAACCCTATAGGGGTTTTAAGACCCACATGGAGTGAGGTCCTGAAACTTAAAGGATGTTGGCTAGCTTAGCTTAAGGATGAAATAAACTAAGTGCCAACATAAGAGAAGATAATCTTGGATTCGTTTAAAATACGAACCCACTATCGATACTTGGAGACAATGATCATTTCCAAAATATGGAGAGAGGAACCCTCCCCAGCGGAGTCACTAGAAAAATCTATGGTGAAAATTTTTCATCCTTCATCTAATCTTTCTGAGATAAAAATAAATGAAGGAAAAAAATAAGCAAAACACTTCTTATATTGGACACCATGCAGATCCACAGATATTCTTATTAGGGTGATCGGGTATGATATTGAGGAATGATGTACTATCTCGAGAGCGGTCACCATCCTACAATGGACCTAATGCCATAAGGACTAAGATATGGTCTTAATGTACCAGATTCTTCCCTACTTTACATGAAAAAGTAAAGTAGGGTTTATTTTAAACCAAGTTTGTTAAGTTCCCTATGGTGGCAAGCCCCCTTAGTTAATTACATCCCAAGGAATGAGATTCTTTAAGAATACTCTATTTATGGTAAATGATCATTGTCTCCAAAGATTTCAAAGATAGGATTATTAATCAATTGGTTTATTTTTAGAAGATCAAGAGATTGATCAAGAGGAGGGGTTATTAAAACCAAAGGAAGATCAGTAGGGGATGCTTATGATACTAGGAAGCCTAGTAAGCACCCCAAACTATCCTATGGTTGGGCTTTATATTTTTGAAATTGAAGAGATTTATTTGTTGGAGTTGAATTTTTATTAGAAATCTAGAGCTTACAATTCCATAACACAGGATCATGAAAATGTCTAAGAGGTGAGGATTTATGCTTAGCCCAGGGCAACCTTTGAACCTAAATCTAGGGAGCTCAGGGCATGACCTAAATCTAAGGTATTTGGTTTACCTCCACAAGAGAGGATAAATCACTCAACTATTGGACTTATAAGTGCCTGGGGGAGGCCACCAACTAACTCCTCCTATAATTTTAAATACATGTAGGCAAATCTTATGCTTTTGCAAGATTGCTAGGTTGTTTATTTAGAAAGAGACTAAGTCCTTAAACACACTCCCTAAGAGACTAGATCATGTAGGGTGTGATTAATGACTTAAATCTAATGCAAATTTTTGTTATATTTTATTTTTATTTTTGGACAATTGATTTGACACAGGCTGTAGGATTCATATGCGTAATGCATGAGAAATTAGATTATGGGCCAAAATCAGCGAGAAAGGAGGTGTGTTTCCACCATGGCTCTCAAAGGTCAAGCCAAATTCCGCAAAGGTGGAAGCCCTCCATAAGAAGAGTGAAACAAGAAGCTTTTATGCATGATATAAAAATATACAACATCCACCTAATGGGTTGCTAAATCTTTTATCTTGTTTATAACCTAGGTTTTAGGTGAGTTTATGAGTTGCTAAATTTTAGTTTTGAATTGATTAATTAGATAGAAAATTTATTTTTTTGAGAGCCTAATCGCATCCAGGTCATTCATCAAAGCAAGAAAAAAATTAGGAAAATATGTCATCTTAATGCACAAGCTAAACAAACATCAAATAATTTATAAAGCTAGCGTAAAAGAATAAAAGGCCTTTTGTGGTCGCTCCACCACAAACCAAAACCAATTGGGTAGCCAAGCTCTACCCTTATACAACCTGGATTACAAATGAATTAATTACAATCAAGAAGGAATTCATGTTATGGGGGTCTTCATTCTTCATTTCTTCATTTCTTCATTTCTTTCTTTCTTTCTTTCTTCTTTCTTCTTTCTTCTTTTAGTTGGTTGGAATGTGGTTGCTCCAAAGGCTTCACATGGTATATAAGACATAATCTTATGACCAATGTTCATCCTAATCCCCCATAACAATCATTCCAAATCCTAATTGCAAAATTACATGAAAATAGGAAAAGTAAATCTAACTAAAACCTACAAAATAGAGATTAGCTAAACAAACCACACAATACCAAGCATGTATATGACAAAATTGGGCTTAGCACCCCACATATGGGTAACCAAGTCCACCTGGCCTATTTTTGGATTATGCTTAAGGGTATAAGCAACCTGCACAGCACAAACATTTATATTTTTATTACAACGCCCCTTAAGCACAATCCCCTGTAGAAGATAATGATTAGACTAAGATCATCCTACCATTCAGTCTACGCATATACACCCTAACATCTAGACTAAAATTTTACATCACAAAATAAAATCAGGCATCAAACCATGCATCACCCTAACATAGGACTAGAAATGGTGACTTAACCTAATGTGTGTGCCATTTAAGGCTCATGGTATGTCTTAGCAAGGGTTTAAAGTTAGAGTTTTCTAAGTATGAAGGGTTCAACTTAGAGGATGGTTTCATTTAAGTGATTTAGTTGATGTTGATTTTATTTGATGATTTGATTTGGTTTGAATGAACCTATAATTACTAATGTTGTAAAGAGGAAAAGAGAAGAAAACTTCTCTTTCCTCCCTACCTTAAGTAATTTCTAAGGTAGATTCATTATTGATTTTGTTTAGTGAATGTTTTATTATGTGTTTTGATTAGTCCTAAGTTTAGATTTACTCTAAATCAACCTATTCAAATAAGAAAGGCATTTTAGGATTAACTAAAGTGAATTACTATCACAAAACACACAACACTTTATTTCTTTCCAACTTGTGTAACATGCATATGGATGAATCCTAAGCATATCTATACATGCAAATTCAAATATTTAGCACACCTTAATGATGAATGCTAAGAGATGTTTCTTAAGAAAATTTGGAATGTTTCATGTATGCATGATTTTGTTAAGTACAAAAGAAGGGGATTCTTTTATCCATTATTCATATGCACATTTATATGTATGAAAGACATAAGTGAGTACATCGCCATTATTTTCTTCACCAAGGGTATAAGGTACAAGACCTTCTTAGGGCTACTTAAAGCCTCACAACCCCGAGATGTCCAGACTAATATACCACTTTTCTTAAATACATGTGCATGTACAAAAAGAAATGAATGGAAAAAGAGTCATGTAAAAAGTTTATGTTTGTTTGTTTGATTTTGGTTATGTAATTTACATGTGTAAATGTGAAGATCCTTCTTAAATGATAACATAGGAATGAATTAGAATGGATTTAAGCAAGTGTTGTGTTCTTTTCAAATGAACTATTCACTTTGCAAATCCTATTCAAAACTATGTTAAAGAGAAGAGAAAGGAAAAGTCACATAATGCACATCTTATGTTATACTCACATGCAAGCTTATAAGTAATTCTAACTAGCATACCTTTCATTTGTAATCTTTGATTTATAAGGTTTGAAAATAATTTTAGATTTAATAGTGATAATAGCCATTCATATTCTTATTTTAGCCAAAGCATGCAATTTGACATAACGAAAATATTTCATTTATTTGATTTTTCAAAAGATATGAATGCATGATTTTCATATGGCACACAACATTTAGCATGCTTGGAAAGAAATAAAGTGATGTAAGCATGTAACTTCATTCATCTTACTTGTTTTCTAAAGACAATCTTATGAAATAAGATCATTTAAAAAAAATTCAAAGTTGTTTAAAGAAATTATGTTTCAATTTTGAGTTTGATTTGATTTTAGGAAATGTGAAAAGGTTTCCTGGTCCTAACCCATCTCCACATGTGTGTTGTTTTAGTTTAATTTTTAGAACCATTAGATTGATTTTATGTTTTGTTTAGGTTAAGGTGTAAATTAAGTTCATTAATCACTTACCTACATCTTAACATAATTATTCAAACAATTGTGAGCCAACATATGATATGCAACCACATTGAATTTAAATCAGCAATAAAATTTAAGAAATAAAGGGGTCTAATGCAATTATCTCGTAATTATTGATTAATTATGCTAAACAGTTTAATTAAGTATTTTCATTACCTTACCACACATGTGGGTTGGAAATGATTTTCTTAAATGCCACTTAGGTTATTGAACACCTAAGTATCTACCCAAGAAAGGATTGATTAAGTTCAGATTGATTTTTAAAATTTGATTAAGCTAATCAAGTAGGTCATTAGTGGATTAATCCTTAGGTTTGGATTAAGGAAGAAAGGGGGTTCAGGAATAGCTTAAGAAAAATATCCTAAAATTATTCCATAAACCTCCTAATCACTTAAACAAAGTTTAATTACCTTAATTAAATGATTAAACCACTATTCACATGCTTAATTACCCTTAATTACATTAAGAGTGATTAGGAATTCATTACTTGATTTCCCTAATTAACCCATTAATAAATTCCAAAAAAGAGGCAGAGGTCACCCTACTAAATATACTTGAGAAGTTTGGAATTAATTAATGAAATGATTAAGGAGTAATTAGGGTTATTAATATTTTAAATAAACCCTAATTAAGGAAAATTCACTAATCAAAATCACTTAAAAACAATTTTATATTATTCTTCACTGAATTATCTTTAAAATGAGCCCTCATGTATATTTTTCTAATTTTTTTATATTTAATTATGAATATTTTAAGTTTTAGTGATTAATAGGTCAATTAAATCTATTATATACTAATCATCGACACCTGGTGGTACTAAACCGCTTTCCATGTGGAGCGATGGGATTCATTATTTAAGTTATCAAATCGGCAGCACAATCAGCCGGCGACACGCATTTTCTCCTTGGACCATCTGATCTTTGGATCAATCCCATGGATCTAAAGGGATTAAAATACGGGATCTAATTGGATTAATCAGGATCATCCATCCAAAACACGCGGGATGGACAGTCCATGATTCATCAAGAGGTAAGAAGAAAGACATCCAATGGTCAAATTCGATTAGGATGAAAGTTCCCTTCACAAAAGGACCAAAGAAAATTCTCCCTAAGCTTGGTTTTGAGGCATACCTCATCGAAGGCTATCACCAGCGCTCCCAACTATTGAGGTAGCTTCATCTACTGGAGATGAAACCCTATTGAAGGTTCGAAGGCTTGAGGTCCAATGGATCTTCTTATTGGCCAAACTCCTCTTCAAAGGCTTATGGCTTTGATCTAGCTCCTCCTTCCCATGGCATGATTGCTTGGGTTTTGAGTTGGGTGAGCTCGATTGGATCCTCTTATGGTGCTTGCAAGAGGAATTGGCTTTTGGTGGAGTGATAAGTGAGTTGGAATTTCTTCCTACCTCCCTTATTTTTGGCTTAAGGAAATTGAGAATGGAGAATTGGGAAGAGCTTGGGGATTGCTTGAGAGAGCTTGGGGAGCTTGTCTTAGGTCTCTCTGGCTCAATCAACAACAAGTGATTTAGAATGAACTTGACCAATTGGTTACAATCAATTTGGCTTAGATCAAGATTTGTCACATTTTGACTTTTTAGGTCAAGTTGGGTCAACTTGGGTCAAGTGGCCAATTGGGCTAAGTTAGGCTCAAATGATGACTTGGTCAAGTTCAAACATTGACCATGAATTATTTTTGATCAATGATTTCAACCAATTTGTCCTATGATGGATTTTGGCTAGTTTGGGTTTCATTTGGGCAAATGTTGACTTGGTCAAAGGCTAGGTTTGACTTTGTTAACCCAATTTGATTAATTGATCATCTCATGATGATTGTTGCTCATAATGTGAGGCTTAGGCGAGCTTAATTCAATCCAATTTGGGTAGGATTAGAATTTGGCTCAAAAAGGTACTTTAGGTCACTTTGGGTCAAGTGAGCCTAAGTGAGTCAATTGACTTGATCAAGGCTTGATTCAAGTTTGGTTTAACTTACATATAGACTTATGATTAAAATATAAATCCACTTGCAAGTGATTTGAAGTCAACTGGGTTTTGATTCATTTGACAATTTCAAGTTCAAAGGATGAACATAAGTTCGATTTGGGTTTGAGTTTTGATTTTAGTTTTGGTTTGATGATTGATGTTTATGTTTATATTTGGATCCATGATTGAAGGTTTGATTGAATCATGAAGAAAATCCAAAGGTTTGGATTGATTTGAGGTTGATTTGGCTAAGTTCAAGAATTTGACTTGAAAGAGTTTAGGTTGGATTTTGATTAGATTTGGATTTGAGTTTTGAATTTGGTTTTGGTTTGAAGTTGATTTGAATTTATATTTCATTTATAAAATATAAATGAGAATATAAATGTTATGAAAATCTTTTGAATTTGAAATGATTTGGATTTGATTTGAGCTAAGTCCATAAGATGAAATCAAAGGGCTTAGGAAAGATTTTTGAATTTGGAATTCAATCAAAGATGTCAATCATTTGGAATTGATTCATGATTTGAGAAAATACAATAGAATTGACTTAAGGTTTGAGAAAATCAATTAAGTTGGAATTGATATGAATTTGAAATTGATTTGGAGTTGATTTGGATTTGGAATTGGTTTGAATTTCAAGTTGGTATTATTTGAGAAAATCAACTAAGTTGGAATTGATTTGAGTTTGAAGTTGGTTTGATTTGAAGTTTGACTTGAAAGAAGGAAGTGAGGATTTGGTTGAAGCTATAGGGTAGGCAAGTCTTCCTAATACCCCTAAGGCATGACCTATTCCTATGGCTAACTCTTCTAAGTTTCTAGGGTTAGGTTGAGTGTTCACCTAATCACTAGAACTGTCTTAAGACTAAGGAACTCTTAGTGTCTAAGAGGAGTCCTATGTTTAAGATGGAGAGGTTGAGAGCTCATTATAAAAATGAGGTCAACATAAGCTCAGTCCTCTATTTGTTCTCCATGTAAACATATATCTATTCACCATGCAAATACCCTATAATTCGTTCACCACACGAAAAAATTCATATCCATCCACCATGTAGGGCAACCTCAATTTGGCATTTCAAAGGGATGTAAGATCATTCTTCTATTCATTCACTATATGAACATTTGTTGTTACATAACACCCTATAATTCGTTTGCCACGTAAACAAATTCATATCCGCCCACCATGTGGACAACCCTAATTCTAGCATTCCAAAAAGGATGTAAGCCCAATCCACTATTCATTCACCATGTGAATATCTATTTGTTCGTCATACAAACCTATATAATTCATTTGTCATGTGAACAAATTCACATCCGTCCACCATATAGGACAACCTCAATTTTGTATTCCAAAGAGATGTAAGGACAACCTTCTATTCGTTCACCATGTGAACATCTATCTGTTCACCATGCGAATACATTATAATCTATTTACAATGTGAACACTCTTACACTAAAATTTTAAGTCTGCTCGAGATACCTAAAATGAGGCAATCCATGGATGCTAATCAAATTCTCTGGACATTACGACTATGTCCCTCTGATGTTGGTAAGCTGGAATAACGTAAGCCCGAGATGACATAATCATGAGATCTTGATCAGAATTACATTTCTATTTCCTACAAGATAGTTATATATGCCACACACACCTTTAAGACACAAATTTCATATCAAATAGATGTTTATTATATTTTGTTTCCAACATTAGTCGAGAGTGCTCCCTCACTTTAATAAAAGAGGTAATTAAATATTGAGGCTTGGGTCTATAGAAAGTAGAACCTAGATCTAAATAAACCCTAATGTGATTTTAGAAGAAATGCTTGAATATATATTAATCTTCCTCACAAAAAAATATATTCCTACCATCCCACAAAGATGGCAGTGCATCCATTTTTTTGATCGATGAATCACACTAAGGAAGGGCCACAAAAGCATAGACTTACCTTAGATTTACTAACTTAAAGGAATAGTCTATCAGTTGTACAATAGAGACTATTTAACCTAAGGGTTGCGATGATTGACCTAGGAATAAAGCTAGGGGATTCACATCTTCTAGAGCAGAACCAACCATCAGGGTGACTTACTAATTATGTAGCAAGTCGAGCCCAACTTAGGGCGTGTTGACCTCACTTTTGGAGTGAGGATTGACTCATCTTATCTTAAACTTAGGAGTCTTCTAGACACTTAGATTTCATTAGTCATAGGACACTTCTAGTGATTAAGGGAATGTTAAGCCCAAGCCTAGAGACATAACAAGGCATGCCCTAAGCTTAGGCTATACCTTAAGACTAATGAGACTTGCCTTTCCTATGTCCTAAACTATGACCTATGCCTATCCACTCATAAAAATTCAACCTCTAACTAATGAAATCAAACCCAATTGAATCCTATTTTATATCCAAGCTCCAAGTCAAAATGATTTAAACCCAAACCCATCTTAACCTCTTGATCCAATCGTGTGGACTTAACCCAAAGCTCCTTTAGTTAAAACAAACTCAATTGATTTTCACAAAAACACTCCAACCATTCAATCCATCATTTCAAACTCTTCCAAAACCTACAATCAAGCCAATCAAACAAAATCAATTCAACTAACCCAAGTTAGCCCATTTGAACCCAAAATGTCCAAACAAGGCAAAATCCAATTAAACCCAAATTAATTGCAACCAAAGCCATCAGTCAATATCAAACCCATCATTGAACTCAACTCAACACTCAATTATATCAAACTAATAGAATTAGCCCAATTGGTTCACTTGACCCAAAGTGACTAATATGATAAAAATGAACCAAACTTCAATCTAACCGAAATTGGATTGAATCAACCCATTCAATCTTCTTTATAATGATTGTTGATCACCCTTGATTGTCCAATCATAATCAATTGGGTCAAACCAAACTAATTTGATTACTTGACCCAAGTTGACCCAATTAGCCCATATGAACCAAATTGAACCAAACTTCATTCCAAACCCAATTGATTGAAGCTAATGCCTTTAATCAATCATAAATTGATCCTTGAACATGACTCAACCACCAATTGGATTCAACCAAGTCTAATTGGCCCCTTGACCCAAGTTGACCAAATTTGACCTAAATGGCCAAATTGGGCCAAACCTCAACCTAATCCAAATTGATTGAAACCAATGCTTCCAAACAATCATAAATTGATTATTGAACATGATCAAACCCTTGGTTGAACCTAATTTGACCAAGTCAACCCAATTGACCCATTTAGCCCAAATTGACCTAAAGAGTCAAATTGATCTAAATCTTTCCCAAATCCAAATTAATTGAAACCAACACATACAATCATCTTCAAATCAACCAACTCCTAACCCAAGCCAATTTGGTCAATTTGACCAAATTGGTCAAGTTAGCCCATTTGACCCATATGAACCCATATGAGTCAAAATCAAATCCACTTCAAATTAAATGAAATCTAAAACAAAATATCCCAAATCATCATTTGAACATGTCCTAACTCTTGGTTTTACCCAATTTGACCTAATTTGATCCATGGGTCAACCTAATCCAAATGAACCTAATTTGACCTAAATGGGTCAAATTAAGCTAAACTAACTTAAACCAAGCCCAAACTCAACCAAACTTGGCATGACCCATCCTTGGGTCACCATGGGTCAGCTCAAAGCAAACTTAATCCATCTTGGACCCAAATTAGGCTAAGATCCATTGGTAAACCCCTCCAAATGGGACAAAATCCCTATTTGGGTGATCAAACCTACCCCTCCACCATTGGTAGCCACCCTAAGCTTGATTTGGACCCTTGGACCATTGGCTAACCTGACCCAAAGCTGGTTGGGTCAGCCATAAGCCAAGTGGAGGTAAGTTAACCCAAGCCACCCTATTGGAGCACTTTGGGGAGGTGACACACTCCACCTCACCCCACCACTCTCACTTCAGACCACTCAAGGGCCTCCCCACCTACGACATCTTTATTGAGAAATTGATGAAATTTTATTGAGGAGAGTATACTCCTTCTCATCTCATTCCAACCATCCATAAAGCTTAAGTGAGTCAAGACGAGCTTCCCTAGAGCCTTCTTGAGTTCTCCTAAGCTTCCAATCATCTGCGAGATTGAACTGGAGGAAAATTGAGCCTCCACTCCATCCAAGTCCACTTAAACTCCACCAAATCCAAATTAACTTCACCCACACCTTCCTCAGACACTAACGACCCAAAATAAATTGATTTTCGATCGATTCACGAGACCACTCTAGACCAACTCAAACTTTTCCTGAACTTGGTCCACGAGCCACCCTGAGGGAGGCATGAGCTTCTCAACCCTTTCTCTTCTTACCTGATCATTAGCTGGTCTTGACTTGAGGTATTTTTTAGAAAATTGTAGAAAATCCAATATGAGTTGGTCTTTCCTAAATAATTTTATCATTTCATGTGATTCCATCATAAGATCTCCTTATATCTATCCCTTAAGGTTTTGGAGTCGATCTTGATGCCTCACGAGCTTCAATGAACTCGAATCAAGCGGAGGATGGTGGACGCTGTCCTTCTTTCATCGCTCGGGGGATGAAGGATCATTCGCCATTTATTCCATATGATTGGGACATACGACTCTGATTAATCTGATAAAAAATCTCAATTTAATCCAACAAGAATCGTGAGATTAATCACCACCATCCAATCCAAGATCGGACAGTGGGGATGAAAGCACGTCTGTCGTCGCTGACTCAGCATGTCGGGTCATACAGTTTAAGTGGCCAATCCTATAATGCCATGCGGAAAGCATCTCCACGTTACCTCTAGCGTGGCACTGATGAGATTAAGGATTAATTAAGGTTTAAAAAGTTATTAATCACTCAGGACTTCAAAAATTCATAACTAAATCCTAGAAAAATGAGTAAACCCATTTTAAAAAGGATAAACATATGAGGTTTTAATAAAAATGATTTCCCTATGGTTTAAATAGTGAATAAAGCTTAATTAAGGTTTAAATTTTTTTTCTTAATTTTCTTAATTAAGCCCTAATTACTTCATTAATTAATCTCAAATTTGAAATGTTGATTTAATGGGATGTCCTGTGCCTCCCTTAATTTTCTTGGGATTTATTGACTCGATAATTAAGAAAATTTAAAATTCAAATTATAATTACCCTCATTAAACCATTTGATAATTATTGAAAATGCTTAGTAGTAAAAATTAAATAATTAATGCTTTTTAATCTCTGATTAATAGTGTAATGATGAGAGAGAGTGATTAGAACCTCTTTCCCAATTACTTTCCTAAATTTATTTCAATAAGGAGGTTAATTAATTCAAAATTTAATTAATGGTTAATTAAGTAATTAATGACTTAAATAAATCAAATTAAAAAGATAATTTCTTTAGATAACTTAATTTGAATTTATGGGTTCCTCTTTATGTGTTTAATAACATAAAGACCCCCTAAGAAAATTATGATTAACCCATGGGTGTGGGTAAATCATATAAGTACTTAATTAGA
The DNA here is from genome assembly GCA_021442155.1 of Cymbidium sinense. Classification (NCBI taxonomy): domain Eukaryota; kingdom Viridiplantae; phylum Streptophyta; class Magnoliopsida; order Asparagales; family Orchidaceae; genus Cymbidium; species Cymbidium sinense. The sequence continues at coordinate 15,798 of JAKCPB010000839.1, read as the reverse complement.
CTCTTTAATTCAATTAATACTTGATTATGGGCTTCATTTCATTGGTCTCTAAGTGCTTTGCAATTTTAATTTTTCATTTGCATATGATGGGAAGCTCATAATCAAATGATTAATTAAATAAACTCCAAATAACTTGGTCAACTTGACCCAACCTAACCCAATTTGACCTAAATAAGTCAAATCAAGCCAAATTAAATCAAATAAACTCCAAATAACTTGAAATTTGGGCTAACCCATCTTTGACCCATTTCAAATCTACCCAAATCAAACCCATAGCTAAATGACCATTTTGCCCTTGGGTTTAGGGCATCCCATGAGATAAGACACATGCACATTGGGTCATTTTCTCCCCTTAGATTCATGGTCCACTTAGACACCAGGACCATGGTGACTGACCCAAGGGTGGTTGGGTGACCATGACTCATGGGAGGTGAAATCACCTCCCATTCTCTGGAACACTTGGAAAGTCATAGGACACCCACTACTCTCATGGAAGCCACTCTCACTCTCCTCCACTCAAAAGCCATGATTCTCAACCATCGAGCTCCCCATCTCTGTTGATCCAAAAAAGCCAAAATAGCCATTGTCATCTAATAATCAAATGAGGGTAATACAAATTAAATCCAAATTAAAAACCAAGGCATACAATCATTTTCAATTAACCAATTGAACTTGACTCAACACCTAACCCAATTTGAATTTGACATTTTGTCAAATTGGTCAACTGACCCATTTATGAACCCAAATGAAGCCATAATCAAATCCAAGCAAATTGAATCAAACCAATGACACCAATACACTCCAATTGGTCATGTGAACTTAACCAAACCTTAGTTTGACCCAATTTAGTCAACTTGACCCAACCTAACCCAATTTGACCTAAAGGTCAAATCAAGCCAAATCAAATCAAATAAACTCCAAATAACTTGAAATTTGGGCTAATCTTTGATTTCAAATCTACCCAAATCAAACCCATAGCTAAATGACCATTTTTCCTTGGGTTTAGGGCATCCCATGAGATAAGACATGCATTGGGTCATTTTCTCCCCTTAGCCACTTGGCACCCATTCATAGGTCCACTTAGACACTTGGGGATGGCTGACTGAGGGTGGTTGGGTCGGTGACTCATGGGAAGTAAAATCACCTCCCATTCTCATTGGAACACTTGGAAAGTCATAGGACACCCACTACTCCCATGGCCACTCTCCTCCTCCTCCACCAAAGAAAGCCTAACATGATTCTCGCCCAGGCTCCCCATCTCCCATTGATCCAAAAAAGCCAAAATAGCCATTGTCATCGATGAGGGTATTACCTCACTCCCAAAATCCCCATTCTTAATTTCACGTGAAACCAAAATATAGGAGGTCACCCATGATTGCCATTTGTTCAAACCTCCACGAAAGTGCAATTAACTTTGCACAAAGCTTCCTTGGAGCTAAATGAGCAATAACGAATCATTTCCCACCACCCCCGATCGCTGAAAGTAGGAGTTCGACCAAGATCGATCACCAATGCCTCATGCATTGGTCTTCCAAGCAAACTACACCAAATCAAAGTTCGTGTGGCTCAACAAGGCTTCATTTCTACCAAATGAAGCTTCCTCAATCATTGGAACTGCCAGTCACAAGCTCCGGTGAGGTATGCCATTAAAACTGATCCTTGAAAAAAAATAACTTGGTCTTTTATGAGAGAAAGTGTTATGTCATGCGATTTCCATGGTAGAATTGCTTGATTTTGCTTCCCCCAAGGTGTGGGACTGATTTCATCTCTATCTGAGCTCGGGTGAGCTCAAATCAAGCAACTATCGATGGATGGTAGTCGTCGTTCACCGCTTGGAAGGAGATAGACCATTCATTCTACATGAAATGGACATATCAGATCCCGCCTCTATTAATCCTTCAAACTACATGTGTTTCATTGGCCATCCAATCTTAGATCGATGGTCGAATCGCCCACCATCTGAGTCACCATTTGGATGTGACAACTTAAATAGTGAACCCCATCGCACCACATGGAAAATGCACCGTGTCAGCCGCCACGTGGTTCGACAGGATTAAGGCTTGAAATAGGATTAATTTATTTATTTTTAATTTAAAAACTTCCTAAACTCGTTACTAATTCTAAAAATATCCAAAAAAATATAAACTTTTGCTCATTTTAAAGATATTTTAAAGTAGAATCTAGAAAAATTATTATTAATTGATTTTAAATCATGATTTTGGCTTAATTAAAATTTAATTAAAATTTTAATTGGCTTAATTATTCCTTAATAAATAACACAATTGATCTCCAACATTCTGTAGATGTTTAGGGGGATGACTTTTACCACCCCTATTTTTCTGGGATTTTATTGATTACTTAATTAGGAAATCAATTAATTAAACCTTAATCACTTTCTTAATTTGTTTAGTGATAATTAGTGAATCAATAGTAGTTTAATTAATTATTTAAGCCGAATTACCTCTGTTGAACAGTAAGAGAGCTTAGGAAATGTGGTTGGGATACCTTTCCAAATTTATTTCTTAAGTTTCCTTCACTTTTTGTAATTTAATAAGTTAATGATTAATAAGGTAATTAATTAATTAATCTCCAAGATAAAAAATCAGAGCCTAATTGAGTATTTGAAGTGAGTTAAGGGCTAAGGGTTGAGGCCTTGTCATTGATCCCTTTCACTAAATTAATTTCATCATTCTAATTAAACTATAATCAAAGATTTCAATCAATTAATTAATGAACTTGATTTACACAATCTAAAATTCACTTCATACATAAGAAACCTCTAACTAATCTTGGGTAGCACTTTAGGTGTTAAATAAATCAAAGTGGGAGATAATGAAATTATGGTTAACTCATATGTGTGAGAAAATCATAAAAGTAGTTAAGTGAGATCCCTTAAACCTAATTAACTATTAATCATGGGCCAATTGCATTAGGCCCCTTTCATTTCTTAGGAGCATTGCAAATTTACTTTTCATGTGGTTGCATATCATATTGGTTCATTATTAATTAGTTAATTAACTTAATGTGATGTAGGCAAGGGTTAATTAATTAACTTAATTCATAGCTTAACCTAATTAAACCATAAAATAAACTTTATTACTTCTTCATTAAACCAAATTAATTTACACATGGGGAATGGGATCAAGATCAGCAAACCTCTTTCATTTCCTAAGCCAAATCAAACTCAAAACTAAAAATGTCATTTAAGAACTTTAGTTTATTTTAAGTAACCTTATTTAGTATGATTGTCCTTAAGAATTAATTGGAATGAATGAGATCATGTGCTTATGTTCCTTTATTTCTTTCTAATCATGTTAAATGTTGCTTGCCATATCTAATCATGCATTCATTTCTTTTAAAATTAACTAAATGAAATGGTTTCTTTTATGTCAAATTGTATGAGGTGGTTTAAATTAAAAATAGGTGTGGCTATTATTACTATTAAATCAAAAGAAATCTTCAAAAGCCTACAAATCAATAATAATATATGGAGTGATATTAATTACAAGTATCTATAAATTTGCATGTGTTGATAATGTAAGATATGCAATATTAAGCTCTCTTTCCTTATCTTATATGGATTTGCATGGGATTTATAAATGTATAGTTCATTTGAAAAGAGCACAATATTTGTCTAAATATACTCCTATGCATCTCCATGCTAAAACTTAAGAGGAATTTCATATCACATACGTAAATCATATAATCAAATCAAATATGACTTCATGCATGACTTCTCATTCTTGTGGTTCTTTTGTACATTCACATGTATCTCGAGAAAAGTGATATGTTAGTCACGGACACCACAGGGTTATAGGCTTTAAGTGGCCCTAAATAGGCCTTGTACCTTACACTGTAGAACAAATACCGTACTCAGTTAAAACTCTTTTACATATGTATGTTTGATGTGACCAATGAATAAGAATCATAATCAAATAATTCAAATACAAGTTTTGCATGGGCTTTCCTAGTAGTTGTTTATACATCTATATCTATCTAAGAAAAGTGGTATATTAGTCTGGACAACCCGGGGATGTGAGGCTTTAAGCACCCCTAGTGTAGAACAATGGTGTCATACTAACATAAAACTCTTATACATATGTATGTATGATGTGGCCAATGAATAAGAATCATAATCAAATAATTCAAATACAACTTTTGCATGGATTTTCCTATCCTTGTAGTTGTTTATACATCTATATATGTCTAAGAAAAGTGGTATATTAGTCTGTACACCTTGGGACTGTGTGGCTTAGATTTAAGTCATTATTCATACCCCTCATGCTCTAGTCTCTTAGGGAGTGAGTTTAAGGACTTAGTTTCTTTTCTAAATAATAATAGCCTATCCATCTTGCAAAAGCATATGACTTGCTGACATGGACTTAAACCATAGGAGGAGTTAGCTGGCTGCCACTCTAGGTGGTAATAAGTCCAGCAGTCAGGTGGTTTACTCTCTCTTGTGGAGGTAAATCATATACCCACTTTTACCTTAATTTTAGGTTGTACTTTGGTCCTCGCCAAAGCTCCCTAGATCTAGGATCTTTGGTCACTATTTCTGTGGGCTACAAGCTTAAATCTTCACCTCTTAAGCATTCCACAATCTTGTATTGTGGAATTATAAGTCCTAGATTTCTAATAAAATTTTAACTCAAATAAATAAATCTCCTCAACTTTAAATATATAAAGCCCAACTATATGATAGAATGGAGTGCTCAATAAGCTTCCTAGTATTATGAGCACTCCCTACTCATCTCACTTGATTTTCAAAAAATATAACCAATTTATTGATAGTCCTATCTTTGAATTCTTTGGAGAGAACAATGTACTTTAATCGAGTATTCTTAAAGGATTCATTTTCCTTATAATGTAATTAACTATGGGGCTTGCATAGGGAACTTTAGAACTTCTAAATAAACCCTACTTTATCTTCCATGTAAAGTAAGAGAAAAATCTATATTCAAGACCCATCATGCCTTCCATTGGGTGATTAGGTCCATTGTAGGGTAGTGGCATCTATCTTTCAAGATAGTATTATTCCTCAATACCATACCCACCTCAATAAGTACACCCTCAGTCTGTGGTGTGCCCTCCCCCCCCATACAAATGAATCAAAAATAAACACCACAGATCCTCCTTGGTAGGCCTTCTCTATGGCAAAAGGGCCTTCCTAAGTGGGTTCATACTTGCCTCCCATCTTTTGACGGGCAACAATTGGTCTCTTTAGAACTAAAACAAGCTCTCCTACTTGAGAATCTCTAGGATAGACCAACTTGTTGTGAGCTTGAATCATTTTGGCTTTGCAAAACTTGAGGTTCTAGCATGCCTGGAGGTGTCTCTCTTCCAAACCTTTGAGCTCTTCCAACTATAACTTGGCATTCTACTCCATTGTAATCTTGCTACCCACAGCTATCCTTAATGATGGGTGCTGGACTTTTAGTGGTAGGATAGCTTCGGATCCATACACTAAGGAGAAAGGGGTAGATTGAGTTTTAGTTCTGTATGTGGTGTGGTAACCCCACAAGGCTTCAACTAATAGCTCATGCCACTATCTCTTATTATCATCAAGTTTCTTCTTTAATATTTGAAAGAGAGTTTTATTGAATTCTTCTGCTATACCATTTTCCCTCGGGTGGTAGATGGTGGAATATCTCCAATCTATGCTGCATCTTTGGGCAAACCTGTTGATTTTAGTGCTCTTGAATGAAGTATTATTATCGAATATAATTCATCGAGGCACCTCGAACCTATATACAATATAGTTCCTCAAAAACTAGAGCACATGCTGAGCTGTGACCTCTCTAAGTGGGATAGCCTCCGCCCACTTAGAAAAGTAATCGGTGGCAGGTAGAATGAACCGGTGACCCTTGGAAGAAGGAGGATCAATCGGACCCACTTGTCTGTATCCCAACACTCAAATGGCCAAGAGGCCAATGTAAGATGTAGAATGTTGGGTGGTTGTTGTAGGACAACACCATGCACTTGACATTGGTGGCATCTCCTAGCTACGTCCATGCAGTTTGTGATCATCGAAGCTAGTAGTATCCTAGTCTCTTGATCTTAGCTTTCATCTTCGGACTGGATTGATGCGCTCCACATAATCCTGAGTGTACCTTGGTCATGATCCTATGATCTTTGTTTTTGTTCAGACAACATAACCATATATGATCGAAAGGCCGCCGATACAATGTGCCACCTACAAGAGTGTAGGAAAGGGTTCTCTGCTTCACTTGATGTGCTAGTGACTTCTCTTGAGGTGGTTTGCCTATATTTAGATAATCCATGAATAGTTTCCTCCTATCTAACTCCTCATCCTTTTTGGCAATGGTAACCTCCCCTTCAAGAGATAATCTCTCAATGAGTATAGCATCAACAAGGGATATGACTTGTCTATTTTGGACCCTTATTGGAATGGACTCATCTTTCAGACCAACTCTTTGGAAAGCTTGGCTAATGCATGTATTATTGCATTCTCTTCTCGAGGAATCTTGTAGATGGTAACCTCTGGGATTTGGGCCAACAACTCCATAGTGTACTTATGGTAATGATGGAGCTTAGGCTTTAGAACCTTGTAGGACCCAATGATTTGGTTGATGATGAGCTGAGAATCCCTAAAAATATTGATAATATGGATGCATAGTATAATGACTAACTCCAGACCAGTAATTAGAGCCTCATATCCAGCTTTGTTGTTGGTACATGAGTTGGATAGATGATATGAGAATCTCATCATATCATGGCCCGGAGTTAGGAGAGCTATTCATACCCCTGCCTTTCCTAGAAGAGTAGATCGTGGTCCTTCTCTTTTTTGGAAGGAAGCCGCACCATCAAAATATATCTCCCAGCGGTGAATGCTAGTCTCCCTTAAGTTCATGATTTGTTCATCGGGTCATCACTAGCGGGAATCGGAAGGAAGTGGTTGTCTTAAGAAATTTTAGTGCCTATCTTTTCATGCATGAGGGGAATGAATGTGATGTCAAAGCGACAAAATCATGGACCAACATACAACCATCGGGATAGCATCGATTAGTGTCAAAGAAGATACATGGGATTGAGATCAGATTCACCTTATGAGTAAGCATGTAGTGTTATAGCTTTTAAGATGCAAAGATTAAAGCTAGATAGTTCTTTTCAATAGGTGGGTAGTTTTCCTTAGCAAGAATTAGATGACTAAGGTAGTAGAGTGCATTTTCTTCCCCTTCATCATTGGTTTGAGCCAAAAAATACCAAGGGAGTCATCTAATGTAGCAGTGTAGAGTATCAATGGTTTGCCCGGGATAGGGGTTGCTAGAACTGGTGGCGTCATCAAGTAATTCTTGATGTCTTCAAAAGCATGCTGACACTTGTTTTCCCACTTACACTTGGCATCTTTTTTGATAAGTGTTGAGAATAGTTGACATCTTCCTGATAGGTTGGATATGAAGCATCTCAGATATGCCAACCACCCTTAGAATAATTTGAGTTGAGTTAGAATTTTAGGGGGTGACATTTCTAAAATAGCCTTGGTCTTCTCTAGATCGATCTTTATTCCCCTGTGTCAGACAACAAACCCAATGAATTTCTTTAAAGATACTCCGAATGTACACTTCAGAGGATTTATTTTGAGGTTAAATTATCTTAACAGTTTGACGACTACTCTCAAGTCAAAGACATGGTCTTCCTTTTCTTTACTTTTGACTACTAAATCATCAACATAGCATTCAACTTGATGATGAATGAGTTTATTGAAGATCCGAGTCATGGCTTGCTAGTAGGTAGCACTGGCATTGTTAAGGCCGAAAGGCATGACCTTATAATAATAGATTCTGATCCAGTTCAAAAAGTAGTGTTTCTTTCATCCTTGAGGGCCATCTTGATTTGGTTGTAGCTAGATGACCCATCCATAAAGGAGAATACTGCATGAGATGAGGCAATGTCCCCCATTAATTGTAGTATATGAAGTAAAAATTAATCTGTAGGACATGCCTTATTTAGATCCCAAAAATCAACACATATGTAAATTTGGCCATTCTTTTTTCTTAACTAGGATGACACTAGCTAACCAGGTAGGATATTTTCCTTTCCTGATGAAGCCAACATCGATCAATTTCTTGATTTCAGAAGTGACCTTCTATTCAATGTCTAATCGAATGCATTTAGGAGCTTACTTCATAGGGTTAGCATTAGGTTCTATTACTAGTTTGCGGATTGTAATGTTAGGAGATAAACTAGGCATTTCTTCATAACTCCATGTGAAGCAGTCCTTAAACTCAGCTAATATCCTAACTAAGTCATTAGTTTCTTCTTCATTCAATAAGGAACTGATGCATGTCGAACATAGATTATCTTCGATTCCCAAGTTGATTTCTTTGAGCTCATCGATGGTTGATCTGATCTCCTCTTCAAACTTTGGCAATGCATCTCTAACTTCAAGCTCATTTGGGTCATCTAAAGTTTCTAAACATACCTCCTCATAAGAGTTAGCATGATTTAGAAGAACCTATCAAACCCCAAATGAGTGGTGATGACTAAGAAATGGTTGTCATCATCAACTGGACCCACTATGCCAAATCCTAGTCTCGATCTTGATTCAGAATATCTACTTTAGTTGTCCCACAACCTTTCAAAGTAATCTTACCTATGTTTAGACCAAGTATGTGGGATTAATCCCTTCTTTTCTAAGTTAAGAACATAGGGTGAATACCAATTAAAAGATAATTGTATTAAATCTTTATATGAATCATCCTCAAGTTCTACATCGGCTTCTTGACTTGAGGATGATGCTCCCAACAAAATTCTCCTTGGCTTGACATCTATGGATGACTTGAGGGCCTCTTTAACTACTAAACCTTCAACTTTATGGGAAGAAAATGAGGTTAGAGCTAAGGTTCCCCAACTATCTAACATAATAGTGATTGAGATACATTCATGCTTTTATTTGGAGGCACTGTCTTCATCTCTGCTCAATTTCACCTCAAAGGGACCCACTAGAGGGGTTGGTGACATGCTAACCACATGACACTCATCCTCTAAACTAAGTCTAGTCTATGGATAGTGGGGTACTCAGTTGGAACATAGCTCATATTGGGTGGCCAATAGGGAGGAGGTCTTCCACCTCTAGAACTGCCTCTCTATCTACCTTTGCCTGTACCTAGTGGAGGTCAAGTCAACCTACCGATGTATTTGTATGGAGGAATGAACTGTGGGCAGAATCAATATCTAGCTCTACTTCCTCAATGTTTGATTCACGCTAACTTGTATTTTCTTTTTCTTTTTCTTTTTTCTTTTCTTTTTCTTTTTCTTCTTTTCTTTTATTTATTTTTCTTTTGTTTCTTTTTCTTTTATTTTTGAACTTTCACCAAGTTCATGAGAATATACTTTTTGATTTGGAGGAAGATAGTAGGTTGCATCCTCATATATCTTGACATCTCTAACTGAGAATGGCTTTAAGTCTCCTTTGACATAATACTCGATTCTACCTTTTCAGAATTTAATGTACTGATGTAAAGAGGATGGAATCATGTTATTTTCATGTATCCAAGGCCTATTGAGCAAAGCAGTGAAAGATGTGTCTGAATCGATTATGTAGAACTTGGCTTTTGTCTTCCAACCATCTATCTCCAATGGCAACACTATAGAGACTAAAGCCCTCTCACCTTGTTCATTAAATCCTCTCAACATCATCTAATCTCCTCAGAGTTGAGAGATGTCAATCCTTAAGTAAGCAATGGTCTTTAGACTGATAATGTTCACTAATGCACTAGATCAACTAACACCGGAGTGCAGATTTGCATGTCCCTTTGATGTGTTGGGAATAGTTATGTTCTATTGTCCCCAAAAGAAGGTCTTCATTGGTGAATGTAACTCCACAATCTTCTCTTGAATAACATGTGTTCTCTCCAATAGCATTCAACTGAGCTAAGCATATTGCTGGATCAAAAAGGGCTTTGATCAATGACTCCCTCATCTCTTTGGATAAGATAAAGACATCATATATGCTTAGTTTAGCTCTCAACTTTCTTAGATGAGCGAGCACATTGTAGTCAACTCTGGGCTGGTCCTCCACGAGCATATCCATAGGTGGAGCATCCTGTGGAGGGGCTTCTTGATCACTTGAACCAATGACTTGTTTACTCTTATCCTGAGGTGCTACCCTAAGAGGTAGAACTTTGCCACTATGGAGGTTGACTTCAGTGACTTTGTGAGATAGTTTAGTGGAAAGTTCTACCTACTCATCAGGTTCACCTACAGCTTCTCCTATGGGATCAGTGGAAGACTCCCAATCTCAATGGGTGAATGATTCTGAATGGAAAATCCATTTCTGAGGATTAGAACTAGAGTTATTATTGATTAGATTTGGAGAGCTATCTAAAAGAATAAATGGGTGACACAAATGTAACTGGAATCAGCTTGCTTTATTGATTTCTTAGATTTGGATGAAGATAAAAAATAGAAATCAAGTAAAGTAAATGGAGTGAGTAATTTGGCACCCCCCCTTCCGCTAATACAATACTACTTGTAGAAGAAGAGCTAGCTAGAGGAACTATAGTTGCAATAGTGGAAGGAGTGCTAGACTCGATCGGTGGTTGTGCTTCTATGCTATCCCAGGAAAGTGGAGGTTGTTCTGCTCTTCTTCTCCCTCCAAGTTATCCTTAAAACTTGCAAACCTTCCTTAGAGTTGGAGGTTTGAGCTTCTTCAGGCACCTGCAAGGGTAACTTTTTGATCTTAGAGATGATTTTCTTGGAGGTTCGGGATAAGGAGATATCCCAACCTTCCTCTATCTTAAGAAGATCACGTGTATCCCCAAGAATTACCTTAACAGAATAAGAGGGTTATTCTAGTAGGTATTTCTTAGAAAATGATAATGACACCCGACTTGTAGCTATTCTCAAGCCAATCCTTAAAGGTAAAGCAATCTTCTAAGACATGTCCAAGCATGTGGTGGTAGGGGAAATAGTTTGGATCGTGACTCTTGCCCACTTCCAACCTCCAGATGGAAATCGGGCTTCTTTAAGAAATTCTTAAAGATCTTCGACTACCTCCCTGAATGAATATGGTTTATTTAATTTGATAAGAGTGGGTAAATGATAGCTACACGGTGGCGGGTAAATGTTGATGATCCTGATGAGGATACTACTAAAGAGGTGGTGGTGAGGAGCCCGGTGTGGCATTATGATGCGAGGTGGTGCCAGGAGGAGGTGGTAGAGGGCTAGCTTGAGGCCTCATGGACCACCGGCTGCTTCCCCTTATCAACTACTGTAACTGCCATTGGCTTCTTCTCAAATGCCTTCTGAGGTTTGGGCTTGGCTGATTGGTCATAAAAAAGCAACTGTCTAGCTTCCTCTTGTAGACTAGTTGTCTTGTTGATTTACTTCTCAAAGATTTTGATTGTAAATCCCTTAAGCATGAAAGAAATCGGGCCATGGATATTCTTGAGTAGAATCTCAATGGCGTGCTATTTGGACAGTTGTGGTTCACATTTCATACTTAGGTTTCTCCACCTGAGAATGTAATCAACAAGGGACTCATTTGAATTTCATTTTATCATAACTAGGTCGCCTATAATAACCCTTCGTTGAGCTCTAGCAAACCTCTTGATGAAGAGGTGCTCCAACTCAGCAAATGTCTTTACCAATTGTTGGTGATTGCATACCAAAATGCAACACCAGACTTAATGAACAATCTAAGAAGAAGAGCGTGTGCCTCACGATATTGCAATAGTACTAAGTGTGCGATGTCTGTGGTGAGTTCCACGCCATCAAAGATTTTGGAGGAAGGAGACACAAAACCTTTAGGGTATTGGACAACATCAAATTCCTCTAAGTAGGGTCTACCCTTTAGAATAGATGACCCATCTCGAGCTTGCATAAATGCATCCTTTACCTATTATTCTACCAACTGCTTTGTATCCTTCTCTTGCATGGAGGTGCTGTCCACCACCTTCCTGTGCAAGCTACCATTGTCCTGATCTACTGGAGAAGTTCTCTTGGGATGATATAGGACATGTGCTAACTCAGGATGATCTATTTCTATCAGTATGTGCTAAAGAACTGAGGCCTAATTCTAAAGTGCATGGAGGGCTGCCAACAAATCTTTCATCCTCTTCTCCACCCAGTTGATTTGATCATCTTTCTATTTAAGCAGCTGGTGGAGGTGTTGGGTTGAATGGATGGTGTCATCTTCCTCAACCACAATACCTTCTCCTATGTTGATCTCTCTCGAAGGGAGCTCAGTGTAAATGTGGACTCGGAATCCTCAAAAGGTCATCCTCATCGAGGATCAAATGCTATCCCTATCCTCAAAATCTGTGATCATTGCCTAGAGTTCCTCTTCTTCGAAAGTTATATGATCTCATCCAAAGAATGATCTAATCATGCTGACATAAATACTCGAGGCTAATCGGTGGAGGGACTATGGTCGTTGGCCAAAATACATCTAACTTGCCACCTGAGTGCTAGCTCAGGGAGGGTCACTAGAAGAGATATGCTCATGATCTCGTCATGGAGTGGTGTCCCAGGAGATCTACCATGGGAGCTATAAAATTGTCCCCTTCCCCTCTATCTACTAATGATGGTGGTGGTGGTGGTGCGACCATGATGCTGTGGGGTTATCCTTCCTTCTTCACCAAGATTGAAGTAGGAGGTTGTGTAGGGGAACTCATCCTCATTGGGGTGAGTAGATGGGGTGGGATCCTTTTGGCCAGTGGATCACCAAAGGGGTTGGTCTCTCCCGGATGGGGCTTGATCTTGGAGGAGTGGTGGATCTTTGGGAGCTATCAGTGATGGTGGATGATGAGGAGTGGTGTGAAGGCAACACGCCTCAAGAGATCTCACTGTGGTGGTTGCAGTAAGAACAAACATATCTCTGAAAATGAACGATTGGGGCGACGGGAAAATCTCTCAAAGTGGAGGCTACCGATTTCTACCTCATGTCTCTCCTATCTTCACAGCAGGATCTCAAGCATCCATGACTCTCTTCCAATGGATCTGACCCTGAACACTATTAGGAATAAGGTACTGGACTCTGTATCTATATAGTAGGTGGACAAAGTCCAAAGATGAGGGCCTCTTATGCTCCCTATGTGGTGTCTCATAGTAGACTACTGGTGGAGGAGAAGCAATAATTTTTTGTCGTCCTCTCCATGAGGGAGGGGTGGAACTTGTTGAGACCTCTCGGAGAGAACCTTCCTCAACTACATGGGATGCAGCCTCAAGCTCTCTGGCTACTCACTCATGCTCCCGCTTAATCTTTCGATTATTATTATGGTGTTGAGTATGAGTGAATAAGGAAGAGCAAGAACTAGTGCCTACCTCGATAGTGGAGAAGACTATCACAGAAGATAAGATAGCTTCCCCTTTGGGGTGGCTAAAGAGAAGGTAGTAGCTCTTGCTGGAGCAATGGTAGAGATAGCTACATGGGTAGGTGCTGAAACTATCTCAGAATGGGGCATATGAACCACTGCAACCTTCCTCTTCAATAGAGGGTACTCAATATTAGAGGGCATGTCAATATGGATGACTGGCTTCTACCCAGCCACCTCATCGCTACTGCCAGTAGTGAGGGTCACCCCCTCACAGGTAACACGCACACCCTCGAATCCTTGATCAAAGAAAACCAGGTGTGTGGAATCGATCTAGGATGGCCCGATCCAAGGCCAAATTCATCTTGAAGGGGAAAGTAAAAAATGAACTTCTATGAAGCCATGTGCACTGACTACAAAACCAAGCTACTAGCACTACCTTTGTATCTCATGTGTTGAAATGTAATTTGAGTCAGATTTCTACGTTAATGTTCATCCCAAGAGAGTAATATAGATTTAGACTTTTTAACCCACATCCAACAATTCAAATATGTTAAGTGGGGTTCATTGGAGATTTTAATATTGAGGATAGTCTTTACCATTTATTTTGATTTTAGAACCCATATCAAACCAATTTAGGTAGGTGGGTGGGGTTCATAAATTTGAGGAGAGATTTTCTTGGAGATATTTATATTTTGTGTATCTTATTTTAAAAATATTGATGATTTGAAAGAACCTCTACTTAGCAAATTTGGGTATGCTAAGAAGAGGTTGTGATTGTGTGTTTCAATTTTTTTGTAGAATGTCTTTGCTTATGATGTGTGAAATGTTGATTTGAAAGTGGAGCTTTCACTTAACAAATTTGATATGCCAAGTAGAAGCCACATGTGTTTGATTTGTGTTTGAAAATAGGACTTTTACATAACAAATTTGGTATGTAAAATGAAAGCAAATGTGATTGATATATATTTTACTTTTCTTTAAAAAAATAGAATTCTCACTTAACAAATTTGGTATGTTAATTGAAAGCCCAAATGTGATTGATATATGTTTTTGCTTTTCTTTAGAAAAAATGGGACTCTCACTTAACAAATTTGGTATGTTAAGTGAAATCCCAAATGTGATTGATATATGTTTTGCTTTTCTTTGAAAATGGGACTCTCACTTAACAAATTTGGTATGTTTAAATGAAAGCCCAAGTGTGATTGATTTATGTTTTGCTTTTCTTTGGAAATGGGACTCTCACTTAACAAATTTGGCATGTTAAGTGGAAGCCCAAACATGATATGATTTATGTTTTGCTTTTCACAAATTTAGTATGCTAAGTGAAAGCCCAAATGTAATGTGATTTATGTTTTGAAAATGGGACTCCCACTCTATAAATTTGATGTGTTAAGTGGATGTCAAATGTGACATGGAAATGAGGCCCTCACTTAACAAATTTTTTGTTAAGTGGGGACTCAAATATATATCATGAAAATGAGATTCTCACTTAGCAAATTTGATATGTTAAGTAGAATAAAATATGATTTATGAAAATAAGACTCTCATTTAGCAAGTTTAACATATTAAGTGAAAGTAAAATGTGTCATGGAAATGAGATTCTCACTTAACAATTTTAATATGTTAAGTGGGAATCAAATGCATATGAAAGTGAGATTCTCACTTAACAACTTTGATATGTTAAGTGTAATCAAATATGACATGAAAATAAGATTCTCACTTAACAACCCTGATATGTTAAGTGGGAATCAAATGTGACTTGAAAATAAGATTCTCACTTAACAACTTGACATATTAAGTGGGAATCAAATGTACATGAAAATGAGATTCTCACTAAACAAGTTTGATATGTTTAAGTGAGAATCAAATGTATTTGATGTGCTCTCTTTGTTTTTGGAAATAGAGGGGAATTCTTTGTTTGACAAATGTGGCATGTCAAATAAGATTCCAAAATAGAGGTGAAATTCAATTAACAAATCTTAAGTATGTTAAATATATTTCAATGATATGTTTTGATGCCATGTATGTGTTTTCATGATTTTGAAAAGAGAGAAACTTCAACTCTAGCATATGTGAAATATGTTGAGTGGAGTTTCAATTTTATGTTATGATTTGAAAATAGAATCTTCATTCAACAAATTTGAGTATGTTGAATGAAGGTGGCTATTTCCAAAAGAAGTGGTTTTGGAAAGTGTCATTTTGTGAAAGAATTTATTTTCTTAAATTTTATGATAAACCATGCCTCACCAAGCTAGTGGTAAGGAGGTTCTAGATTTTTATGGTCTCTCCCTTCATTAATAAATTTTGTTTTTTACCTATTGGGGAGCCCAATAGGAGTTTCAAGACCTACACGGAGTAAGGTCCTACAACCTAAAGGATGTTGGCTAACTTTGCTTAAGAATGAAATAAGCTAAGTGCCAACAGAAGAAAAGATAGTCTGGACTCACAAACATAAAATGCATGTCCACGATGCTTGGAGCAACAATCATCTACTAGAGATGGAGAGAGGAACTATCCC
>JAKCPB010000838.1:0-126851 GCA_021442155.1 Cymbidium sinense | reverse complement strand
TAATTTATTGTGATGATTTTTGCTAGTTTTGGTTCATTTAAGGGTATTGACTTTGACTGGAAAGTGGACTTGGTTTTACCCAATTGATTGTAATTGCATCATACCCAATCAACAATCATGGTAAAAGGTTTCCGTGAGTTAATTCAATGAGTTAATTGTGAGTTGGTCAAATGCATCCTTTAGGTCACTAGTTAACTCCTGGTCAATTAGTTTTGGTTTAATACTTGACACTGGTTTGGAATTTTATGTGCTGAGGATTAAAATATACCCAACTACAATCAATTTGAATCAATCAGTAGTGGCCTGCAAAAGGCTCTTAAGTTAAAAGGCATGTCATTTTGACTATTGAATTTGGTTTCTGATTTAGTTTGATTTTAGTTTTGATCATTTGATATGGATTTACTTTATATTTGTGAGAATATAAATGAAGAAATAATTGATTTATAAAGAAATCAATTGAATTCAATTAATTTAAAAGGGTTCTTAAGTTTTACATGAAAGGTGGTTCATATGGACTTATGAAGGGTCTTGGGATTTCATTTCAATTTGATTAGTTTCAATCATTTGGAGTCAAATTCGAAATAAATTTTAAATTTGAATTCAAATTTGAGGTTTGGTTTGAGACCTGAATTTGAGTTTGATTTGAGAAGGTGCATATGATTGGGTTTAAGCTAGGATGTGATTTTCTTAAGTCCTAAAGCATGACTTAACCCACCATTAACTTATAAGTCTCTAGGGTATTCACCTAATCACTAGAAGTGTCTTATGACTAAGGAAATCTTAGTGTCTAGAAGAGTCCCAAGTCTAAGAAGAGAGGTTGAGAGGTCACCCAAAAGTGAGGTCAACAAGCAAGAGAATTTCTAACCAAAAACTGCACACGTAATGAATGACGAAATACTAGTGTCTTAGCACCTGGACCTCTCTTTGAAAGGTTCGAGGATGCACCATATGATTGTACACTTTGAACATCCTTGGTCGATAAACTTAAATTTTGCTTAGATGGAGCTTTATTTCATTAAGCACGCCGCTTTTCCATCCATATCTAACATTCTCATATTGAATTAGTTTATGTCAATGACCACCGTAGTAAGTAATTCATCAAGTGCTAAGACTACTACCCAAATACTTGGCATAAGGGATGGATTTTGGGAGTAAAGTCTAGATGTCATGTCATTATCTTCTTAAGGCACACCTCGAGGCTCAACCCAAATTTACTTAACTTTTTTGCCGGACCTTCGATGGATTATCATTCTACATGTGGTCCAAATGTCATGACTGCTTACCATTCAGACTTGAATTGGTTGACATATTTCAGGAGTTGTAGGAGTCTCTACCTCCCGAAATAAGACTTCGATATTTTCTTTTCATCGCTATTTCTCCCAAGAACTTTGAAGACTGATGCACTCTACATATAGTTTTGAGTTTCTTCACTAGAAGTTGGAACCCCGACGCATCTAGAAGGACCCGCTTATTTGACCACAGAGGTTCTGCTTTTACCCATCTTAGTCGTCAAACTTGTCAGGGTTGAACACTCACTTTGTCTGACAAATGGTTGTACAAATTTTTTTCTTGAATAATGATCACCAAAGCACATTTCCTTTCTTCGCTTTCTCTCGATTATTGTTTCCAAATGAAGAAGCTTCTACATCGCACTTTCTGTATTTCACCTTCATATTTATTTTCCTTTACCAGACCTTCAAATAATTCTTGAACACCATTCTGTGTGTCATACCCCGATGTTCACCGTATAGGAATTACTTAGGACAGTCTTGAGCATTACCAGTAAGAGTAGCTTTTCGTGAAGCTTTCATTTTCTCTAATCGCATTGAAACTTTTTTTTCATAAGACCTTTCTTCGACAACTTTCAACACCTGCACTCTAAAGATAGAGTCTCAGGATTCCTCCATTATTATATCTTATCACCTTGTAGAGATTATTATTGATATCACAGTGTAATCTGCTCTTTTCACCCACTTGAGATTTTAAACCAGTGAGGGGAACACTCGCCTAGCATCAAATGGTCGCATGGCTGATTCAAAGAATTGTTGTAGCTCACGTCAAAGATCTATTTTCCTTCTTCCTTCTACTCAATTCTCCTAGAAGAGGCTAGCATCAATGAAAGGTTCAACTAGCAAAGTGGTCTGGATTGCTTGGGCATGGACTGAAATTTTCTACCCAAGGGATGATTTTCGGCTCAAAGCTCTCCAAGGTAGTAGACCATGTTTCTAAAGTGGATGCATTGGTTGATTATTTGCAACAACAATGGTTGGGAAGTCTATACTACCAAATTGAATGGTAGTCCAACATCTCCTGTATTGACAACATTAGCTTATCGCTAATTTTAATTTAGCTTCAAAATGAATTGTGCTCTAAGATCCATTATTATTATAAAGAGAAAATAGATTAGTCATAAGAAAATGATTGACTTAGATTTAATTTCATTGCTAATTTGTTCTCTTCTTTCTTTTTGATTTTGATTTTTTTATTTTACTCCACTATTATTATAGCTCAAATTCGACCAGCTAAAAATGAAAATAGAAACCTATCTTCAGCAGAGTCGCCAAAAAATCTTGGTTCCAAAAAATTTGCCACCACCTCTCGTGACAGAGTATTTTGAATGAATTTTTTAAGTATGTATAAAATAGATATGCCACTATCTAGTGATTTCACACTCATTTGGTGAGTACTTTAAATCTGGTTCTAGGTTTCCTATAAAACACCTATAGTTAATTACCCGCCTCAATAGAGAGAGAACTTTCAAGCTAGTCAGTTAGGTCACTTAATGCATACATAAGAGTAAAACATGTGGAGTTTTGGAATTTTAATCTTATGAAATTCATTAACTTAAAAATTATTGTGGGAATGACATGCCCGATCTAGATCCTGATCATCCCTGTCATCACGATCCCTACCACTTAATTGTTAAGAGAATCGACCCAACCCGATCAAGGATCCTATCAGCTTACCATGCACGCCCAAGTAATTCTTGTAAACTTGGGGTGGTATTTATCTAAGGAGACAATCTTAAGTCTACCTTTAATCGATAGAGGTTTTTTGCCCTATAAGGTATCCTATGATTCACATCTCATAGAGCCATTGGAGAGCACACAAGATACAATCAATTGTAATATATAAATCATTGGTGTTTAGACAAACCACCATCGAGGACTCGTCATAATCGATCAGCCATCACCAAGACAGAGAGGACACATGTCACTTACCGGCGGAGACACTGAGAGTGAACATAAGAAAAACACTTTATTTGACATTGGCCCTTTTATGAGCTAGAAGTTTTTTTAATTTGTCACCTTCAACAAACTATTAAAATGAGTTAGATTTTTTTTAAGTTTTAAAGGTTGAATTTCATCATTAATCATTAGTGATATATTAGATTTTACATTTGATTGATACTTAATTTATGCTAATTTAATTTGAAATTAGAATCACATTTTGATGTATCCTGCTTAAAATCTCCATTCAACACGCTTATCTGATGTATTGTTTGATCATTTAATTTATTATTTCGATCCTAATTTGCTATTTAATAATAAAGGATCTAGACTCATATGAAAAAATTAACTTCGATGTTTCACTAAGTCAAAATTATTTATTATTGTGGATTTTAGTTTTGTTAACCCACACCATCCTAAGACCAAACTGAAGTAACCCGCATAGATCCTCGACAATAAGCATTCAAAGTAATGTCGGACCTATGTGAGTTTTTAACAATTCACATAATTTTATTTCTAAATCATGAGATTAATTTTATATTTTTATTTAATTCCAACTTGCAATAATCTTCGATAATAAAATTTGCACCTAAATTTCTATATGAGCGATGACATTTATAGCAGAATTTTATCTAATTAATAAAATCATTTTGAAAAATCATAAAAATCATAATTATAATGAAATTTCTTTTTTTTGATTGAGAACTCCATAACTCATGGATAATTTAATTTAATATCACATTCGCTTATGAAAGAGTTGCATTCAAGGTGTTTGATCATTCTAGTTTTATTTAATCATATAAAAATAAATAAATAAAATGCTCATTATTTATACTTCATTCATGATTATTGACATCTTTCTTTGAATTTGGTTCATTCCCATGAATGGGCTTTTTTTTAGCTCATCAGAATCTAATTCAAATCACATGAGTTGCTTTTGATTTGCCCACCATATCATGCAATATAATTTAAGTGATTATTGAAAGAAAGATATACTTACTAATGAGCTAGTTAGCTACATTATAAGTCTTCTTGTGAATTTCATTTAGATCGACACTTTTGAAGAAAAGCCTTGTATATATTACAAATCTCATTTTCAAATTTTATTTTAAATGCAAGATCCAAATAGTTCTTTAAAGGCTACATTCATGGTTTGTCATGAGTTGCCTAATTGAATTTGTGCTTGTAAGAAAGCTACCAAATTTCTACACACTTTATCTTTAATTTGAAATTGAACATTTAGATTTACCATCAATCGTTTGTCCTGGTATTCAATTGAAATCCTTGCTTCACTTGAAATAAAAAAAATTATTCAAAGGTTCAATTAATTTAATTCATATTGATTACTCATTTGTGAATTTAGCATTTTGAATTTTCAAAGAGAACCTTTGCTCACTTTAAATTCAATATGGATTTATTTTTAACTCCACATCAAGTTTTATGCTTATTTAAGAACCAAACTTTAAAATTATTATAAGTCTTTTGTGAGTTTAGTATTACCCTCCTTAAAATTCAAATTAAGTCTTGTTTAATTTTGAGGAATTTCAAAGAAAGCGAACTCACTTTAAAGTTTGATTTGGGCTCTATCTCATTTAATGATTAGCCTTCTAGTTTCATAACCTCACCATAAGTATAAATTCAAAGTTATTTGTATTTTTCTCTTCTTCAATCATTTCCACACATGATATAACAACAAAGTTTAATTAATATTCTTAGCTTGTTAACCATTGACCATTCTAGTTTGCTATAGAGTGTGTAAGTTTATCAAGCTTCTTCATTCTCCAAGTTTGATTGTGTTCAATTTTAATCATTCTTAGTTCACTTAGAATAAGTTATAATAATAAGAACATTTATTGAAAAGACTGTCATCAAACCACCATGAATATGCATCTTCTTCATGTAAGAGAGATCAAACCCAATTTGACTTTATTTTAAATTCTACTTCAAGAGATCAATATATATAACCAAATTTCAAATTTATTACAAGTTTCTTTATGAGTTTGAGTTACTCAAGCTATTCTATTTGAACACTTTTATTTGTTTCAATATAAAAAATAATGGACTCAAGCATGGATTCAATGATAAACTGTAATGAACTAATTTTTCTACTTAGCATATTCTCATATGATATTAATATTTATTAAGTTATTTTAAATTTAATTTCAAATTTATTTCTTTAGGACTTTATATTTTATTTTTAACTTAATGTTAAATCATTTTTAAGTCCCAAAAAAATTGACAAGATCAAGTCATCCTCCAAGGTACATCTAACATACTTATATCCCATGCCCAATGAGCATGACGGCTGCTTTTGAAGACCCTCAATAATTTCAATCGCCTTATTAGTATAATCCATCACCTTCAATCGTTATAAAAGAATATATATGTCATTTCTACACATTCAAATTTTATTTTAGATTATTTATTTTTAATGTGGTTGATTTCTTTTTAAATGAATCATTCTTTCCCTCTTTTTTTTTTCTTTTTAGTAGTCAAAATTTTGACAAAACATTTTGATCTAACGCTACTCACTTAAGATGCCCTATCAATGTATGATTGTGCTTTATGATTCCAGCATTCAGACTCACTATACCTTTGCATTAGGATCTTAAACCTGACATATACAATTTTCCACACACCTTTACATTTACAATCAGAAATAATGGTAAATCTGCATATCCACATGACTGATTTGCATTTGAACAATAAACAATATTATTTGAATTCAATTTTTATTAGCCTAAGAAGAAAGGATAGAAGAGTAAAATCAAAGGAAGGGAGATGGAATTGCGGATCTGAAACCAATGCAATTGGGTAATGTGAGCAGAACTATAGTTGCTACTGAGAGGAGACGAAGAGAGAGGAGGAATTGGTCGGTTGTTATAGTAATTGAATTTGGCATGAGATGTTTTTAGAGGAGGTTGCTGCTCAGTTGAGTTCTAGATGGAGGCCAAACAAGAGAGGAGTTCTGTACAGGATAGAACAAACTCGGAGAGAGTAGGGATAAGGAAATAGGAAAAGATGGATGGTGTGGGAGACTATGGTTTGCTTTCCTGCGATTTCAAAGGAGTCGAAATCGAGAGCTTGAAGCTTGACGTAGATGCCCAGGAAGGAGTGTCCGTAAGGGATTTGTATCCAAGGGACTGAGTGCGTGGCTTGCGGTTAAAGAATGAAGGCTTAAAGGGGACGAACGAGGAGGAGCACTTGCGGTTTGAGGGTTTTTTGGGCGAGGGCGATCGCCTGTGAGAGGTCATGCTGAGCCGAGCCAACTGAAGAGAGCAACCATCCTCTTTAAGGAATCGAACGAGTGAGAGCTTGAAAGCTTGCGGTTCCTTGCGGTTGAGGGAGAAATCTTCCAAGAGCAGAAGAAAGAGAGGGGACGTGTGAAAACCGACAGGGAGCGTGCAATTTTGCAGTTGAGGGAAATTGAACGAGGGCTTGTGCTTGAAGAGAAGGGAAAGACTGCATGTGAGTGCTTATGGCTCGATCCGCTCGGTCATGCTACGAATAGAAAGATGGGGTTGGTTATGGCTAGATAAAGATATTGGCATTGTTAATTAAAATTTTTTTTAGTGTTTAATTAAATCCAACATGGATTTTATGATGAAAATATTATATAATTAATATAAATATCAATTTAGAATATTCTCCTACATAACAATATAATCTGCTTCACGATCTATCGTTTGGCCTCAAAGTCTGTCTAATGTACTAAAATGTGCATTATCACTTTCTCGAATCGCCATGTCACAGAACTCATTTGAATTGATCACAATCAGCCTCATCAATTTTATGAACGTAGTTATTTGGACATCGCCGCACACCCCATTCGACATATACATGCAAGCAAGACATCGATCACTCGATCTTAATCGCTGACATTAAATTATAAATATATATTCGATCAATATGCTCGAATGCTGATGACAAAGTCCGCTCATCGATCAAGATCATTTCAACTAATTTTTTTCGACGTTCTGTTATTTCACGATTTGCATCCAAAGCATCCAAAGATCTACTTTGTCTTATATAAATCGACCCATGACGCATGCATGGAGGTCAACAAATGTTCCTAGTCTAAATATACTATAATAAAGTTATTATATAAGCTTTAATATGCAATGTAATGTGATGTCCTAATTTTCCCTACATAACACACTTGTCTTTTAGCAGCTATCACACTCAAAGGTTAGGACTACTAATAGTGCAATAAAGATAGAACATGCTAATAAGAATAAGAAAATAACATGAATGCACATTTGATATTATTGCATATGGGTTCCTACTCTATTTTATTTCTAAGCCTAATGTGACTCAACTAGACATTGGTCCACAAATCATGAGCAAATAGATTAAGAAAAATAATTCATTTCATTTCATTCAAATGCTAAACATAAAGTAAACATATATTCAAATAATTCAAATAGTTTATAAAAGATGAAAGACCATTGTGGTTTGATCCATAAAATATAATTCTGAAAAATAAAAAAATGGCATGATATAATAAAAAAAGAGGAAGATGACATGATATAATAAAAAAAGGTGACAAGATTTACTCTTGCTCCTAATCAATCGAAGAAAAGAGAGGGTAGCGAAAGAGAATTCTAATTCTCCTGATAAAGTTGAAATAAAGGAAATTTAAACCTAATAAGTTTAAATCAACTTCCTTAATGGGAGTCTTCTCTCATTAAATGAAATGATATTACGTAAATGGCCTTAATTAATTTTGAAAAGAAAATAAAAGAAGAGTTTAATCCATCTAAATAAATCATGATTGGGATTAGGTCCTATGGGTGATATTTCTATCTCCGAGAGTAAAATAAGAAACTTTTATCTTTGGTTAGTTGATAGATAAATCACTTAGGACTTTGTCAATCCAAATAAATGAAGAAAGCTTGCTCAAAGACTAAGACATTATATGCTTGCAATACAAAGTGAATCTAAGGAGAATCCTTAGTAATGTCTTATGACCCACTTGACATTGTCTTAATGTCTAGTATGGTGGTCAAAATTCCATTGCAAGCTGATTACCTTTAATCTTGCATGTGCCATAAAAAAAAAAATAAAACAAATAAACTTGACTTCTAATAACACATCATATACCCTAGAAGGTCCTCTTTTAAATGAAGATCCTCTAAATGAATAGATCATGAGGTCTATTGATCTATTGAGGATAGAGTTAGACCTACCTTCCCTTCATATAAAAAGGGAAATTCTTGAAATCAAATGGGAGTCATACCACCTCAAATGACATTAAAAAAAATGACAAATAAGTCATCCCGAAAATGTGATGTCTTGCCCATCTTAGAGAAGTATTTTAAATTCAAGCATTGAAATGCTCTCTTGAAAAAAAAATGAAATAAAATAAAATAGAAATGAAAGTAAAACAAGACATTACATAATCATGTAATTTTCCATACTTAACTATAAGCAACTTCCTTATGTGGCATTCCACTATAAAAAGGTTCTAGGGTTATCTTCTCTGATGAAGATAGAATACTAAGAACATATTAGTATCTTAGCCGATGTGGTAAATCCCAAAGATGAAAATTCAAAATATATGTTGAACTGTGCATGGTCAACATCAAATATAAACATAAAAGTGAATTTACATAGACCCAATCAATTTTGATAAGATGATGCCATATAAATTCAATCGATAAAAAAAAGGAGTTTTTAGCTTCATGAAAATTCAATCTTGAAAACTCAACCTAGAAAAGAACTTAGTCTCAATTACATTTAAGAAAAATTCAGCCATGAAAAAGAGCAACATAGGAATTCATGAAACATCTTTAAATGCTCTTGGATGGTCCTATCCAGCCCGAATACAAAAAAATAAAAAAAATAGTAAAAAAAAGAATCAAATGAAAAAGAAATAGAAGAAAAATATTGATTATGGAAGGATGTTCATATTCATCCTAAAGTGTTGAGTCTTTAGGAAATCATTCAGCTACTCCTAAATGACCTCACTAAATATTTGATTCCAAAAGAAAATTCTGATTTCAGAAGTGTAAAGTTTTCAAGGAAGTCATTTTACCAATTTTAAATGACTAACTCCACTAATTAATTTTGAATTCAGAAGTGTAATATCTTTAGAAAGTCATTTTTACCAATCTCAAATGGCTTTACTAAATTTGTTGTTCCATGAAAAGATGAAAAATAAGTTGAAATGTTGGATCATATTATATGATTGTTGTCCTCACTTTGGAGTGAGCTATTAATCTCCTCATCTTAGATCTAAGACTCTTCTAAACACTAAGAGTTTCTTAGTCATAATACACTTCTAGTGATTAGATGAACACTTAACCTAAGCTTAGAGACTTAGAAGGTTAATCATAGAAGCTATGCCTCGTAAAGAAAATTACATATCCTATAGCCTAAACTCAATCTAAATACATTTTCTCAAATCAAACCCAGATTCAATTCTCAAACTAAATGTCAATTTCAAATCCAAATCCAAATCCAAATTCAACTCCAAATGATTGAAACCCAAAATCAATTCAAATCAAAATCCTTCATAAACCTTATGATTTATCTTATGGATTTAGCCTTAACCAAATCTAAATCATTCCAAATTCAATTGATTTTCTCAAAGATGAATTCAACCCTTCGATCAATTTATCAAATTCAAACTCAAACTCAATTTCAAATCATGATCCAAACCTAAATCCAAATCAAATCAAATCCAAATCCAAACTCTTAAGCCAATTTCATGGACTTAGCCAAATCTCATCCAAATCAAATTTAACTCAATTGATTTTCTAAATTAATCAATCATTCAATACTTCAAGCCATACCAAAATCTACAATCAAATCAATCAAGGTCAAACTTCACTTAACCCATTTGACCAAAATATTCAAATAAGCTCAAAATCACTACGTCCAAACAAAATCAAATTAAATCAAAAATAAACTAAATTAAATTGAATCAAAAATACAAAATCAATGCATAAACACAAATAGACTAAAAAAATAAATCAAGATGGGACATAAATTGTCATTTAGACTTAGAGTTAACCCATGGGGGTTCCACTAAGTCAAAAGCCAACAATTTAAAATTTAATCAAATTGAGTCACTCCAAAGACTCCAGATCTTCAAATGAACATGTTTGAGTCCAAAACTAAACAAATTTAAATTTAATGAAGATCCAAATGGGTTGATTTGGCCACTTAACCCAAGTAGACCCAAATCGATCCTATTTCAAATTAAATTGAAAATTAATTCAAATCGAACATCCAAAATCATTTAAAAATTATAATTAGATAAAATTTAGCCAACCATTGAGTTTAATTTAATATATTTTATCATTTAACTCAAATAAGTCCAAGTAATTTATTAAGCCCAATTTGGGTCAAAATGGGCTTAAATCTAAATCTATATCAAATCAAGTGAGATCAATTACTCCAAATCATCTTAAACACTTAATCAAATATGAATGTAACCCAAACACACCATAATCGAGCAAAATTGATCATTTGAATCAATTAAGCCCAATAGAAATAAAAATATAATTAGTAAGCTAATCAAACTATAAAAAAAAAATCAATCATATAACAAAACAAAAAAAAAAATAATCAACATTGTCAATGTATAATTAAAATAGAAATATAATTAAATTTGAACATTAAATATAAATTTGATTAAAATTAAATCAAAATAATTAACTACTAAATAAATAATAAATATATAATTTGAATAATCATTAATTATAATATATATATATAATTTATAAACTTCAGTTAAATTAAAACTATAAAATCAAACTTATTAAAAATTGAGAAGATTTATAAATTAAAAAAAAAATAAGTCAAAAAATAATAATAAAAAAAATTTATCTTTAATCACGTGAAATTGATATATATATATATATATATATATATATATATATATATATATATATATATATGTATGATCCCCTGCTTAAAAAAAAAAAAAATTATCTTACCCACTTGGAGCACGTGGTCTCTCTCTCTTTCTCTCTCATCCAATCCGCCAGCTTGTTCTGCTTTGACCTAATACTAGTTCTACCCTTCTAAAACCCCACCAACAAAAAACCTTATAGCTAGTAGAACGAACCATCAGAAGGACTGGCTATGGAATGAGAAGAACAAATTCTTCTTCTGCTAATTTAGATTATTATTGTTTTCAGATGAAGAAGATGAGCTAGATAAGCATTAGAAGCGCTTCAACATCCTAAAGTCTTCTCCTTTCCCAACTTTCTTTCTCATATCGATCTCTTATTGGCTTCTCCGTGGACTCGATCATCGCTTCATCACACGGCCACCATCTTCCTCCACCTTTCCACACCCGTGATTTCCACCATCAGCTCCACCACCTTTCTCTCCAACTGCTCCAACAACCCAAATAAGACGCCGAATCCTCCACCGCGGCAAGAAACGTGATAACGTGGACGAAGATAGTTCCAACAACCTTAACGGCGGTGAGAGTAAAGAAATAGTTCAAGGAAACGGCAGCGACGGCGATATGATGCACCGCCCTCGCGGTCGCCCTGCTGGATCTAAGAATATGCTGAAGCCCTTGTTATCACATGATTCAACAGCAAGCTAATCCAAGCACTCTCGATTTTGTTCCAGATCGAAGCCGGCGAAGCCATCGTAGTGGTGACGAAGAGCTTCTATTAGAGAATACACGGAGAGGATGAGAAGCATCAACTTACATAGATGCTGTTCGATGACGGAAACGAGGCTAGACCTCTGCTGCTGTTGATCTTGGTCCGAAAGTTCAAGTGACGAGCTTGATTCCGCTAGATCTATGGTCATATTCGAGGATGAGGACGATCCAAGCAAAGATGCGACCATGGTGGCAATTTCGGAAGGAGATGATATTCGACGGCTATGGAGCCATCCGCGGCCCCGACAATGGGTGAGAAGGAAGGATTGTAAGGGAAAGCAAAGAATGCCTAAAAAAGATCCATTGTAGAGTTTTACTTTGCCATTGATTGCAGGTACAACTGATGCCGACGAGGCTAATAGTGAGCCTGAGCAGGAAGAGAAGGGAAGAGGGCTCCAATGGGAGAAAATATTATGTGCGATTTGGACTAGCTTTACGTCTGGATGTCAATCGCTATACAATACCTGTCCAATATAAAAATCTGACATTTTTTACTTAATGCTAACTGAACGCTTAACGACCTTTCGCGACAAGCACCCAAATTCGCCCGACCATCCCGTTAAAACAAATAGAGAAACTTCGAATGAGAAATTTTAAAGAAATATAAAATAAAGTAAATAATATATATATTTTTTCGCACAAACCGAGTATATAAAACAAAAAAAATCTCATTTCATTTTTTAAAAAACCACAAGATAGAGAACGATACTTAAGCATAACAAAGGACTAATTCTAGGTATGATATTAAAATACATCAATAAATTTTCTAAACTGCTTTTATATGTATAATTTTATTTAGGTTTATTAGTAATATTCTTCAAATTCTTTTATTTAATGTATATTTTCTATTATTGAGTTCTTGAATTCTTTGTATATTCTCTCAGATTGTGAGAGTACAACCCATTTTATCTTTTTTCAGATTTTGACTATTGGATATAATATGTTTAGTGTAATATTACAAGCTCGCTTGAGATCATGGTTAATTTTATAGATTTATACATACTCTATACCTCATGAGAGTACATATTATTTTCTCAAATTTGTCGATTTTGGTCCGTTTGGAGAATATATTTAATAGATTTTGTAAGTAATTTGGGTCGACGATTAATTGTTTTCACAGATCTTTCACCTCATGCGTGCACCCATTTTCTTTTTTTTCAGATTTTGACATGTCTTAGGCTGGAGAATTAAGTAATTCGAAAATCATTAGTTTTGGGGCAAATTTCACAGACTTTTCAGACTCTCATGAGAGTACACTCATTTTTTCATTTTTTTCAATTTCTCGCCCGTTTTGGAGAATATGTTTAATAGATTCCATTAGAAGTAATTTGGGACTATCATTAATTTTATGGGCATATTTACATTTATACCTCAGCATTCTCATGAGAGTACACCCCATTTTCACATTTTTCTAGATTTTTCTACTGCTTAGAGAATATGTTTAATAGATCGCAGTAATTTGGTGCGGCTGACGTTGATTTTCTAGATAGATTTGCTGCTGTAATTTCTCCTCACATTTTGCCTGAGAAATATGCCCATCAATATTACCCATTAAGAATGATCCATTTAATTTTTAATGTATTGGATTAGTTTTTATGGGTGTTCAGAATTCTCTATAGCTCTTTCTGAAAATTTTTCATTTCATTTTTTTTTTGGCCTCGTTTGAGAGATGATATTTAATATTTGTGTATTTGGGGTAATTGGTTGAGGTTTTGGGAGATAGATTTGCATGTCTACTCTGCACTCTCATGAGTACATACCATTTTCACATTTTGGCCATTTTGCATGTGACATATTTGTGTTTGAAAGCAGTGAATGAGATAATGATCGATGATGATGAAGCCATTATGTCTAATGACCCAAATATTGAAAAAACTTGGCACCACTGCTCACAATAAAAAAGGAGGCGATGCACTGCATCAGACACATTAAACCGGTTCAGTTAGAAGGATCATACTAGTTATTAACCAAACTCCAATAAATTAAAATCAAATAATTATTTATGTGCAAATGTAGGTCGAAAGAAATGTGTCAATCTAAAATGCTCAAAATAGATACAAAGGATTATCCAACCATGATTAGAGATTTTCTATTAGATGGCAGAGAAGGTTATAAAATATATATAAAGTCATAATCATTCATTGGTAAAGCCGGTGACCTACATCTTCGACATCATACATGTAAAGAATGAGAAGGCAAAATGGTTTAAGACAATGACAAAAGGCCGTAATGACTGTTAGTTATTGAGGAAGACATGGAGAATAAAAAAGAGTTGCTTTCAAATTCATCCAAAAGAAAAGAAGATCGAGGATCAGAATGGTGATAGTAATGCATTAATACAACTGCTCAAAGGAAAAAAGTGGAGGATGAGATACTGGGATGTCCAAGTGATGAGAGATTGCTTGGTTAGGTTTTTTTAAGCAATGACATGTCAAATATATAATATGATTATTTTGGGGATGTCATAATTTTGGATACATGCTATCAACTCAATAAATATAAAAGTTTTAAGCAAGTACGTCTCACCATTGTTCTACACCAAGGGAGTGAGGTAGGAACCTCCTTAGGGAAACTTAAAGTCGTGAGTCCCTGGGAGTCTAGACTAATATACCCATTATCCTCAAATAAAAATGGATGTATAAGTAAGTATAAGAATGAGAATCATGCAAAAGTAGAATTTGATCTGATTGAATTATGGTTTTTATCCATTACTGGTCATATGTGCACAAATATATACATAAGAATTTTAAGTAATGATGCCTTTGTTTTGTACCAAGAATCTCCTTAGGATACTTAAAGTCTGTGCATCCTGGGATGTCTAGCTAATATACCCACCATTCTTATATATATCCTGAATGTACAAACAACTATAGAAATGAAAACTATACAAAAGTTGATTCAATTTAATTGATTTCAGGTAAATGAATCAAAGCTCTATCTAAATTCTAATGTCAAAGATGCATAAAAGTGAAATCTGGCAGGTAATGCCGCCATTGTTCTACACCAAGGGAGGAGGTAGAGACCTCCTTAGGGCTACTTAAAGTCGCGTATGCCTCTAGATGTCCGATATTATATCCACTAAAATTCTTACTTATGCAAATCAACATATGAATATAAGAAAGAAACTTCACTTCATATACTAAGTTTATATTCACTTATTCTATATATGTATAACTAAAGTCATAATACATATTCTTGTTCATTAAGAAGCTTTTGAAAATTTGTTTGAGATTTAGTATAATAAAGTACATATTTTTAATTAAGTTAACACATGTAATTTGATATAAAAGAAATAATTTTATTTAATTAATTTTAAAAAAAAGAAAGAATGAATCAAATGACATACAACATTTAACATGATTAGAAAGAAATAAAAGAACATAAACACATAATTTCACTCAATCCAATTAATTCTTAAAGACAATCATATTAAATAAGATCATTTAAAATAAACCAAAGTACCTTAATGCCATTTTCTTTGTTTGATTTGATTTAAGAAATGTAAGAAAGATTCAATCATCACTCTTAACCCATTCCCATATTTGTGATTTAATTTGGTTCAATGAAAAGGTAATTAGCTGAATTTTATGAATTAATTAAGTTGTGATATGAATTAAATCTAATTAACCCTTACCTATGTTACTTTAAAGTAATTAACCAATTAATTATGAGCCAACATGATACGAATTAGAATTTAAATCAAAGAATGATCCTAAGAAACAAAAGGCCTCAATATAATTGACTCACAATTAAGGGTTAATTAGATCAAGAAACTCACTAAGTACTCTTATAGCTTCACCACATGACACATGTTAGCCATAATTATCTTAAATACCTTTAGGTTATTAAACACCCAAAGATCTACCCAAGAAACCTAATTAGACAAGTTCTCAAATCATTATTATTTCAAATCAAGCCATTTAATTAATGAATTAAACCAATTAATTCCAAATTAATTAATCTCAAGTCAAGTGAAATGAACTTAGGGAAAAGATTAGGAAAAATGTCTCAATCTCATTCCCCATGCCCATCCACTGTCTCACAATTATTAGCAAGCTTAATTAATAAATGTTTTTATTGTTTAGTATTTTAATTAATCACCTAATTAATTAAGAGAGTAATTAAGACTAAGATAAGAAATTTTTTCCAAGTAACTAAAAAAAATAAATATCAAGAAAATTATGGGAGCGAGGTCATCCCATTAATCAACCCCAAAATTTGGGATCAATTACTTGATAATAGTACTAAGCTAATTTTAATTAAATCTAAGTTTTAACACTATTCAAAATTAACACTAATTTTAAATTAGTCTCCTAAAATACCTTTAAAATGATTTTTTTATTTTTTTTTATAATTAGTTATGATTTTCAAAGTTTTAGTTGATTAAGATGATTTTATGAAGTTTGTTAATTTATTTTATTAAAATAAATCAATTGAATTTCAAAATTTAATATCTTTCAATCGAGTCATTTTAATTTACATGGTAAGTATATTTTAAGTTCAAGTTCAATCCCTAAAAAATTTCAACTTAATCAATTGCTTAATTAATAAAATTTAATTTTTACTAAAACTCAAATTAAGCTCAAAATATCCAAAGAAAATTTAGGATTTTAGGTTTGTTGGATTTCTCTTGGAAAGATGATCCAATCTAGCCTTATTTGTAATTGTCTAAGTAGTTTATTTTATAAAATTTTGAAGTTTCAAGTATTTTAAATAATTTTAAAATCAAAAAATACCTTTAATTTCCTAACTTCGCCCAGCCTTGGCACATGGTGCTTCGCATTACTCGGGTCATGTGCCACAATGGGGGGTGGGGAGGAAAACCGCCCGACGTGGGATAGCAACACATGGATCGGATTCGACCCTCTGATCGTGGATCGGATGGTCCAGATCTAATCCATGGATCTGATAGTTTAGATCCAATCTGTGGATTTGAAGGAGAAAGTTGTGCAGAATAGTGCGCGATCTATGCCATCTGATTGCAGATCGGACGGTCCAGATTTGATCTGCGAATCCGAAGGGAGAAAATGCACAAATGCGTTCGAGATCTCAGCCATCCGATCCCTGAATGGTGGGATAAAATGGTTGGCGGGTGTTTCAATGGACGGATGGATGAGAATAGTGATTTCTAGGTATTTTTCATGATTTTGGGTGAAATTATCCATTTGACTCATTTTCATTATAAAATGAAAATTTCAAGGTTTATTTAAGGAAAATTTCTAAGATCAAGTGAAAAGCATCAAAAATAATAGATCCTATGGTCAATTAAAGTTTGGCAAAATTACCTCACTGGGAATGATTTCGTCAGGATGACTCAGCAAGCCCTGAATGTGAGAGAAGCCTTGAAATGAGTTTGATCCTACTTCTTTGAAACATTATGATCACCAATGACCGCCACTTTCTCTCGAAAAAAGTTTCATTTTGATTTTTTGCCCAAATCAAGTGGGAGAAGGTTGCTCTTCTTGGGGCTTTATGAATCAAAGAAGACTTTGAACTGGAATGGATGATGGTGGCAAATAAATAAAGGATGAGTGATGTATGGATGGACAGATTGATTGAGAGGACCTTGACGAATCCAAAGTCTTTTTTTTGGGATATTGAGTTACTCCATTGAATGCTAGGGATGGGGAGTTAAATGCATGTGATGTGGAGAATTAAAGTTTTGGAACCCATGTGAGGATCCATGAGGGATTTGTTTATTGGGTTGATTTTGGGTTGATCCAAAACACTTGATCAGCCTCCAATAGGTCAATTTCGGATCTATACCACCATCACAGTAAAGTTAAGTTATGACCAATTGGCCAAATTTGGTCAAACTGCATTGATTTAAATGATAATTTTATTTTAATGATCAATTTGATTTTAATTTGGCTTATGATTGATTTTGGCTCATTTGAAATCAAATGAGTCAAATGTCAAGTTGAACAATTTGATCAAAATTGGCCAAATTGGCTTGAGTTATATTTCATGTTCAATTGGCTCATAATACCAAAGATGAATGTATATTTAGTTTGAATCAATTTAGATTTAATTTGACTTAGACCAAATTGACCTTTAGGTCAATTTAGCTAAATTCAATGGGCACAATTGATCAAATTGTCTGACATGGTTTTCAAGTTCAATGATCAATTTGGAATGAACCAGAATTGGTTGCAAATCAATTTAGTTAGATCATGATTTGAACCAATTTGGTCCTTAGGCCAATTTGGGTCAACTAAATGACTACTTTGGCCCAATTGGGCCATGTTTAAATATTAATTTTGAGTTGATTTGAATCATTGGTTTTATTAATTTGACGTAGATGGGTTTCGGTTAGTCTTTTCCAAAGCAAAGGTTGACTTGCAGATCAAGGGACTTGGTTTGACCAAATTGATTGCAATTGATCATACTAGGTGATCAACAATCATGGTGGAAGGTTTTGTGAGCTGATTCACCACTGAGTTGATCGAAGTTAGCTCAAATGGATCCTTTAAGTCACTTTGGGTCAAGTGGACCTAAGTTGGTCAATTAGTTTTATTTGGCTTGATTTAGGTTTTATTGGAATTGTTCGGATTAAAATACAAATCCAACTACAATCAATTTGGAGTCTAATAGGTGGTGGCTTTGTGAAAAAGTTTCTGCCAAGTTAAAAGGCAAGAATTTAGTTGACTTGGATTTAGTTTGATTTAGTTTTGATCATTTGATATGGATTTCATTTATATTTGTGAATATAATGAAGAAATAATTGATTTATAAAGAAATCAATTGAATTTAATTTAAAAGGATTTTGGTTAAGCTTATGAAGGTGGTTCATATGACTTATGAAGGGTCTTGGGATTTCAATTTGATTTTAGGTTTCAATCATTTGGAGTCAAGATTTGAAAATAGATTTCGAATTTGAATTCAAATTTGAGGTTTGGCTTTGAGATTTGGATTTGAGTTTGAGGAGTATGCATATACTATTTGGGTTCTAACATAGTGATTTCCTTAAGTCCCAAAAGCACTTAATCCTATGATTAACTCTATAAGTCTCTATATTTAGTTAAGTATTCACCTAATCACTAGAAGTGTCTTATACCAAGGAACCTAGTGTCTAGAAGAGTCCTAAGTCTAAGAAGAGGAGGTTGAGAGGTCAACACGTTACAAGAGAATTTCTAACCAAAACTTACACATGACAGCGAGGAATAATTAGTGTTCTTAGCACCGGGAATGACGGCGAGGAATAATTAGTGTTCTTAGCACCGGGACCAATTCTTTTTCTTGAAAGGTTTGAGGATGCACCATATGATTGAACACTTTGAACATCCTTGGTCGATAAACTTCTAAGTTTTAGGGATGGAGCTTGATTTCATTAAGACGCTTTTTTCCATCCATAGGACATTAGCATATTGAATTAGTTTATGTTGAATGAATACCTAAGAAGTAATTCAATTTCAAGTGCTAAGACTACTCTCTACCCAAATACTGCATAAAGAGCGGATTTTGTGGGAGTAAAGTCTAGATGTCATGTCGTTATCTTTCTTTAAGACAGCTTTCACTTCGGTGCTCCTCAATCTCCAAATTTACTTTTTCTTGGACCTTCGATGGTGGATTATTGGCCATGTGGTCCAAATGTCATGACTCGATGCTTACCGTCTCGTGACTTGAATTTTGACATATTTCGAGGTTGTAGGAGGAGGTTTCGAGTCGCAACTTAGCCTCCTATAATAAGACATATTTTTTTCATCATTTCTTAGCAACTTTGAAGACCCATGCACTCTTACATACACAGCTTTGAGTTTCTTCACTAGAGAAGTTGGAACCCCGACGCTGCTAGACCATTTGATTTGACCAATAGAGATGTTTTATTTTACCCATCAGTCAAACTTGTTATGGTTGGAACACTACTTTTGGTTCACAGCTTGTAGGTTGTACAAATTTTTCCTTGAATAATGATTGTCGAGCATATAATTCAAAGATTTCCTTTCTTCGTGTCTCCTGATTAGCTACTTCCAAATGAAGAAGCTTCTACATCGCTACTTTTTCTCGAGGCTTCGACCTTCATATTTATTTTCCCTTATACCTGGACCTTTCATAATTCTTGAACACATGCTCAAGTGTCATACCCGGCACTCACCGTGATAGGAATTACTTAGGACGGTCTTTAGCATAGCATTACCCAAGAAGAGTAGCCTCTTTCGCGGAAGCTTTCATTTTCTCTAATAATCTATTGATACTTTTTTTTCATAAGACCTTCTGACAACTTTCAACACCTTGTGCACTCTAGAAGATAGAGTCTCAGGATTCCTCCATTGTAGGGTTATAGCTTGGTGTCACTGCTCCTAGAATGATTATTTGATATCACTAGTAGACTTGTTCCTTTTCACCCACTTGAGATTTTTAAACTTGTTGTGAGTGGGAACACATGCTTCTAGCATCAAATCTAGTCACATGGCTAAGGATTCAGCAAAGAATCACGTAGCTGCCAGTCAAAGATCTCTTTTCCTTCTACTCAATTTTCCTCTAGAAGTGGAGGCTATAGCATCATGCCTTCCCAGTGTGAAAGGTTCAACTAGTAAAGTGGTCAAATTCATAAGTAGACTGAAACTTTCTACCTAGTGATGATTCTTTTCATGACTAGCACCTCAGAGTGACCTAATATTTCAAATACAAAGGTTCTCTTTCAAGAAACCTCAGTAGTAGTAGAGACCATTCCAGTTATCCTCCTCGTGCAATTGGTAAAGCGTAATATGGTTTTGTAGTAGAGGATTATTTGTAACAACAATGGTTGGAAGTCTATACTACCAAATTGAATGGTAGCCCAACATCTCCTATTGAATACAACATTAGCCAGTGGATATATTGGCTCCATGACCTAGCTTCAAGATGAATTGTGTGCTCTGAAGATCCATTATTATAAAGAGCAAACAGATTAGTCATAAGAAAACGATTGACTTAGATTTAATTTCATTGCTAATTTGTTCTCTTCTTTCTTTTTGATTTCAATTTTTTTATTTTACTCCACTATTATTATAGTTCAAATTCGACTAGCTAAAAATAAAAATAGAAACCTATCTTCAGCAGAGTCGCCAAAAATCTATGGGCTCCAAAAATTTGCAACCGACTTCTCGCATTAAAGAGAGTAATTTGAATGTGAGTAAAATTTTTAGAAGGCAGATAGAACAATAGATATACCACTATCTAGTGATTTCACACTCATTTGGTGAGGACTTTAAATCTAGTTCTAGGTTTCCTATAGGCGCAAGCCCCTATAGTTAATTACCATCTCAATATGAGAGAGAACTTTTGATTAAGGTTAGTTAGGTCACTTAATGCATAGCTATGTAGCAAGCATATGGAGTTTTGGAATTTTAATCTTATGAAATTGCTATATTAACTTAAAACTATGGTTGTGGGAATGATGACATGCCCGAATCTAGATCCCATGATTCCGTCATCCCAGGTCGTAATCCCTAGTCTACTTAGTTGGAGAAGGTACGATCCAACCTCGAATATCCAATGCCCATGGGTTATGACGTCCAAGTAATTCTTGTAAACTTGGGGTGATGTTTATCTAAGGAGACAATCTTAAGTCTACTTTAACTGATAGAGGGCTTTTTGCCCTATAAGGTGTACCCTATGATTCACATCTCAAGGTGTAGATCCATTGGAGAGCACACAATATACAATCATGATCATAATATAATGGTGCCATTTGACAACCACATCGTGAGGACTCTCTCATCGAATCAGAAGATATGTGAGCCCATCGCCAAGCTACACTGTGAGAGGACACAGGTCACTTCCTTACTAGCGTGAGATTAATTGAGAGTAAACATAGTAAAATACTTGATTTGACATTATCCTTTATGCCAGCTTTTTTTTTTAATTTGTCACCTTCAACATACTACCAAACGTAAATGAGTTAGATTTTGCTTTTAAAGATTGAATTTCATTTAATCATTAATAGCTTTAGTGAGATATTAGATTTTACATTTGGATTGATACTTAATTTATGCTAATTTAATTTGAAATTAGAATCACATTTTGATGGAAGTATCCCCTCCGATTAAAATCTCCATTCAACACATCCATCTATGTATGTATTGTTTGATCATTTAATTTATTATTTCAGATCCTATCGACTATATTAGTTTAATAATAAAGGATTA
This sequence comes from Cymbidium sinense, assembly GCA_021442155.1. Lineage (NCBI taxonomy): Eukaryota > Viridiplantae > Streptophyta > Magnoliopsida > Asparagales > Orchidaceae > Cymbidium > Cymbidium sinense. The sequence continues at coordinate 104,859 of JAKCPB010000838.1, read as the reverse complement.
AATCTGCAATCATATGATAGAATTAACTTCTCAGATGTTTCACTAAGTCAAAATTCTTATAATATTATTATTGGATTTTTAGGTTTTGTTAACCCAGGCCTGGTCCAAGACCAAACCAGGAAGTAACTCACATAGCATCCTCAGACACTAAGCTTAAGCATTCATCATAGTATTGGGGCCTATGTGGGTATTTAACAATTCAGATAATTTTATTTCTAAATCATGAGATTAATTTTATATTTTTATTTAATTCCAACTTACTCGCATACCTTTTCGTGATAATAAAATTTACACTCTAAATTTCTATATATGAGCAGATGCAGACATTTATAGCTTAGATAATTTTATCTAATTAATGAAATCATTAATTTTAGAAATCATACTTAGAAAATCATAATTAGAATGAAATTTCTTAATTTTTGGATTGAAGAGAACTCCATGACTCATGGATAATTTAATTTAATATCGCATTCTGTCTGCTCATATGAAGAGTTGCAGATCTGGGTATGCTTGATCATTCTGATTTTATTTAATCATATAAAAATAAATAAATAAAATGATCATCATTTATACTTCATTCATGATTATTGACATCTTGTCTTTCATATTTGGTTCATTCCCATGAATGGGCTTTTTTTTATCTGTGAATCTAATTCAAATCACATGAGTTGCTTTGATTTGCCCACCATATTATGCAATATAATTTAAGTGATTATTGAAAGACTTCAGATATACTTACTAATGAGCTAGTTAGCTACATTATAAGTCTTCTTGTGAATTTCATTTAGATTAATTTTGAAGAAAAAGCACTCTCAGATATATTACAAATCTCATGTGCTTCAAATTTGATTTTAAATGCAAGATCCAAATAGTTTTTTTAAAGGCTACATTCATGGTTTATCATGAGTTGCCTAATTGAATTTGTGCTTGAAAGAAAGCTACTAAATTTCTTACACACTTTTATCCTTAATTTGAAATTGAACATTTAGATTTACCATCAATCTTTGTCCTTTGGTATTCAATTGAAATCTTTCACTTGAAATAAAATGTAATTATTCAAAGGTTCAATTAATTTAATTCATTGATGATACTCATTTGTGAATTTAACATTTTGAATTTTCAAAGAGAACCTTTGCTCACATAAAAGACTTTAAATTCAATATGGATTTATTTTTAACTCCACATCAAGTTTTATGCTTATTTAAGAACCAAACTTTAAACTTATTATAAGTCTTTTGTGAGTTTAGTATTACCCTCCTTAAAATTCAATTAAGTCTTGTTTAATTTTGAGGAATTTCAAAGAAAGCAAACTCACTTTAAAGTTTGATTTGGGCTCTATCTCATTTGATGATTAGCTCTAGTTTCATGTAACCTCAGTAGTATAACATGAATTCAAAGTTATGTATTGCTCGGCTTAATTTCAATCATTTCCACATGATATAAATATAAGCCACAAAGTTTAATTAATTATTCTTTGCTTGTTAACCATTGACCATTCTAGTTTGCTATCGAGTGTAAGCAAGTTATCAAACTTCGTCTTCATTCTCCAAGTTTGATTGTGTTCAATTTTAATCATTCTTAGTTCACTTAGAATAAGTTATAATAATAGAACATTTATTGAAAAGATCGTGCATGATCAAACTCATCGGAATATGCAAGTTATGTTCTTCATCTTCTTCATGTAAGAGCCAAACCCAACTTTGACTTTATTTTAAATTCTACTTCAAGAGATCAATATATATAACCAAATTTCAAATTTATTACAAGTTTTTTGTGAGTTTGGAGTTAGCTTCAAGCCTCACTTGTATTCTATTTGAACACTTTTATTTGTTTCGATATAAAAAATAATGGACTCAAGCATGGATTCAACAATAAACTGTTTAATGAACTAATTTTTACTTAGCATATTCTCATATGATATTAATATTTATTAAGTTCTTTTAAATTTAATTTCAAATTCATTTCTTAGACTTTATATTTTATTTTTTAACTTAATGTTAAATCATTTTTTTAAGCTCCAAAAAATTACTTTTGACAAGATTCCAGTCATCCCCGCAAGGGGTACATCTGGAACAATTTTCGCCATGCCCTAATGCATGACGACATTAAAGACATACCCAATTTCAATTTATGCCTGATGAGTATAACGGGGCCCACCTGCATAAAAGAATATATATATATATATATATGCAATTTCTACACATTCAAATTTAATTTTAGATTATTTATTTTAATTGACATTTTTTTTAAATGAATCTTGATTCTTTTCCTCACTAAGTAATTTAATCAAAATTTTGAAAATATTTCAAAGATGGGATCTAACAGCTTTTGGCTACCGGTTGCCTTAATGTAAAATGAGTTGTGTCTTATGACATCTCAATACCCACTATATCCTATTGGGCATTAACAAGATCTTGAAACCTGCAAAAGAACATATACAATTTCCATACACCCCTTTACATTTATAATTAGAAATAATGGTAAATCTGCATATCTACATGACTGATTTGCATTTGAACGATAATAACATTTTATTAGCCTAAGAAGAAAGGATAGAAGAGTAAAATCAAAGGAAGGGAGATGGAATTGCGGATCTGGAACCAATGCAATTGGGTAATGTGAGCAGAACTATAGTTGCTACTGAGAGGAGACGAAGAGGAGGGAGGAATCGGTCTGGTTGTTATAGTAATTGAATTTGGCATGAGATGTTGCGGCTTATAGAGGAGGCTGCTGCTTGAGTTCTAGATGGAGGCCAAACAAGAGAGGAGTTCTGTACAGGAACAAACCCGGAGAGTAGGAGGGATAAGGAAATAGGAAAAAGATGGAAGGAGTGGGAGACTATGGTTTGCTTCCTGCGATTTCAAAGGAGATCGAAATCGAGAGCTTGCGACGTAGATAGGAAGGAGTGTCCGTAAGGGATTTGCATCCAAGGGACTGAGTGCGTGGCTTGCGGTTAAAGAATGAAGGCTTAAAGGGGACGAACGAGAAGGAGCATTTGCGGCTTGAGGGAGAAAAGGTTTTCGGTTGGAGCGAGGGCGAGCGCCTGTGAGAGGTCATGCTGAGCCGAGCCAACTGAAGAGAGCAACCATCCTCTTTAAGGAATCGAACGAGTGAGAGATTGAAAGCTTGCGGTTCCTTGCGGTTGAGGGAGAAATCTTCCAAGAGCAGAAGAAAGAGAGCGGACATGTGCGAAAACCGACAGGGAGCGTGCAGTTTTGCAGTTGAGGGAAATTGAACGAGGCCTTGTGCTTGAAGAGAAGAGAAAGACTGTGTATGTGAGTGCTTATGGCTCGATCGGGCTCGGGTCATGCTACGAATAGAAAGATTGGGGATGGTTAGGGCTAGATAAGAATATTGGCATTGTTAATTAAAATTTTTGTAGTGTTTAATTAAACCCAACATGGATTTTATGATGAAAATATTATATAATTAATATAAATGTTAATTTTAGATTATTTCTACATAACAGATAACTGCTTCACAATGGCCATTTCCAAATCAAGATCTACTCAGTACAAAATGCATTATCATTTCATTACTGCTCAAGGTAATTTGTTCAATTGATTAAGGAATGCCTCATCTAATATTTCAACATTAAAATAATTAATCAATTTTAATAACTTATTATTTTGACATCGCCGCATTTACCTACTCACATACATGCGTTAAGACATTGACTACCGATTCTTGTCATGACAAGCAAATAATAGAATATGTGATATGATCCCAAATCATATAATAGCCTTTACGTAAATCAAACCAATTATGAATAGAACATTAACTTTCCAAATGAGAACTTACATTAAATAGTACAAGAGCTTTCCCAATGAAAATATACAAATGTAGATATTGCTAAAGAATAGATAAGAGGAACAACACAACTTATTACAACAACAAGAACAAGGCTTTCATAATACTAAATCCAACCCAACGTAAGATGTCAAGGACGTAATGAGATCAAGAAACCTAAATGGCCAAAGACATCTAAAATAAGATTAAAAGCATGAGATCGTGACACGCAATAATATCCAAATACAAATCAATTACATGTAACAGAGCAAACGAAACTATAAATAGAGATCAGAGAGGAATAAAAAAGGTTGAAGAATTTATCTCAAGAACTCCTCTGCTTAGCTTTCGCCTTCTCCTCTTTCCCGCTTTTCTCATCCCTCGTAACATTTCTCACGGTGGAAGTCAAATCACCAATGTAACGGAGCAAATCCCAGAGCTCCTCCCTTCTCTCGCCTCGAGGTCGTTGCCATCGATCATCATTCTACGGTGGATCTTCACCGGATCGACCCTCGCCGAAGGGATCTTCTTCCTATCTACCTCAACCCCATAACCCGCAGAGACTCGAAGGAAATGATGACGGAGATTCAAACCGATTCAATCCTTCCATTCAATTCCCAATCGACGGATCAAGAACGCTGTACCCACCAAAGCTCATCCAACGATCCTCGCCAAAAGACGGATCGCCGACTGTGAGTGAACACTGAATCCACTCGTATTTCATCATCGAAAACCGCAAAGATAAACAAATCCAAGGGTCGAAAGAAACGCTGAAATTGCAAGTAAGAAGAAAGAAAAACTCGATCCAAGAGAGCCCATCCAACGGTGAAGAAAAGGCGCCAGATCCAACGGATCTAAAAGCTCCGATAACGCTTCCTTCTTTAACTCACTGGTTAACTCACTTGAAAAGGGTTTGACAATTTCTTGACTCAACTCACACCCAAGCACTAATGGAATGGTAAATGTAGCCGACTTCAATTCGAAGAATTTATCTCTCAAGCTCTCACCGTATCGCTACTACGTAAAGTTAATCACCCTAAGCAAGAATTAGTAAAAAGAACCGTATATGTATATTCTAATCAATTTTGATGTTTTGAATGTGATGACAAAGTCCGTTCATCGATCAGAGATCATTTCGACTAATTTTTTCAATATCTGGTGTTATTTCAGCTTCGATTTGCACTCCGAAGCATCCAAAGTCGATCGACTTTGTCTTATGAGCTTGACTCGACTCATGACGCATGCATGGAGGTCAACAAATGTTCCTATTCTAAATATACTATACTAAAGTTATTATATAAACTTTAATATGTAATGTAATGTGATGTCCTAATTTGCCCCTACTAATAGTGCAATAAAGATAGAACATGCTAATAAGAATAAGAAAATAACATGAATGCACATTTGATATTATTGCATAAGGGTTCCTACTCTATTTTATTTCTAAGCCTAATGTGACTCAACTGGATATTTGTCCACAAATCATAGAGCAAATAGATTAAGAAAAATAATTCATTTCATTTCATTCAAATGCTAAACATAAAGTAAACATATATTCAAATAATTCAAACAAATTTATAAAAGATGAAAGACCATTGTGGTTTGATCCATAAAATATACTTAAAAAATAAAAAAAATGACATGATATAATAAAAAAAGAGGAAGATGACATGATATAATAAAAAAAAATGGGATTTACTCTTCTCTAATCAATCAAGAAAAGAGAGGGTAAAAGAGAATTCTAATTCTCCTCATAAAGTTGAAATAAATTAAATTTAAACCTAATAAATTTAAATCAACTTCCTTAATGGGAGTCTTCTCTCATTAAATGAAATGATATTACGTAAATGACCTTAATTAATTTGAAGGCTAATTCATGAAAAGAAAATAAAAGAAGAGTTTAATCCATCTAAATAAATCATGACCATAGGATTAGGTCCTATGGGTGATATTTCTATCTCTCAGAGTAAAAATAAAAAAACTTTTATCTTTGGTTAGTTGATAGATAAATCACTTAGGACTTTATCAATCCAAATAAATGAAGAAAGCCCTAGTTTTCTCTGTTCAAAGACTATGACATTATATGCATGCAATACAAAGTGAATCTAAGGAGAATCCTTAAGTAATGTCTTATGACCCACATTGTCTTAATGTCTAGTATGGTGGTAAAAATTCCATTGCAAGCTACGATTACCTTTAATCTTGCATGTGCTATAAAATAAAAAAATAAAATAAAACAAATCAAACTTGACTTTTTAATAGCACATCATATACCCTAGAGGGTCCTCTTTTAAATGATGATCATCTAAATGAATAGATCATGAGGTCTATTGATCTATTGAGGATAGAGTTAGACCTACCTTCCCATCAAATAAAAAAGGAAATTCTTGAAATTAAATTCGAAATGGTAGAGTCATATCACCTCAAATGACATTGAAAAGAAATGGCAAATAAGTCATCCGAAAATGTGATGTGATGTCTTGCCCATCTTAGAGAAGTGGCAAAAATCAAGCATTGAAATGCTCATAAAAAAAAGAAATAAAATAGAATAGAAATGAAAGTGAAGCAAGACATTACATAACCATGTAATTTGACATACTTAACTATAAGCAACTTCCTTATGTGGCATTCCACTATAAAAGGTTCTAGGGTTATCTCTAATGAAGATAGACTACTAAGAACATATTATCTTAGATCCATGTGGTAAATCCCAAAGAAGAAAATCTCCAAAATATATGTTGAACTAGGTGCATAGATCAACATCAAATATAAACATAAAAGTGAATTTATATAGACCCAATTCTAATCGAGATAAGATGCCATATAAATTCAATCAAATAAAAAAAGGAGTTTTCGCCATGAAAATTCAATCTTGAAAACTCAACCTAGAAAAAGAACTTAGTCTCAATTACATTGTTGATTTAAGAAAAAAATTCAACCATGAAAAAGAGCAACATAAGAATTCATGAAACATCTTTAAATGCTCTAGGATGGTCCTATCCAGTCCGAATACAAAAAATTAAAAAAAAATAGTAAAAAAAAAGAATCAAATGAAAAAGAAAAATAAGAAAAATATTGATTATGGAAGGATGTTCATATTCATCCTAAAGTGTTGAGTCTTATGGATATCATTCAGCTACTCCTGAATGATCTCACTAAATATTTGATTCCAAAAGAAAATTCTGATTTCAGGAGAGTAAAGTTTTCAAGGAAGTCATTATGCCAATTTTAAATGACTAACTCCACTAATTAATTTTGAATTCGTTGTAATATCTTTAGAAAGTCATTTTTACCAATCTCAAATGGCTTTTACTAAATTTGTTGTTCCATGAAAAGATGAAAAAGAAATTGAAATGTTGGATCATATTATATGATTGTTGTCCTCACTTTTGGAGTGAGCTCTTAGTCTCCTCATCTTAGATCTAAGACTCTTCTAAACACTAAGAGTTTCTTAGTCATAAGACACTTTTAGTGATTAGTGAATAATTTTAACCAGAGCTTAGACTTGAATAGATTAGACTATGCCTGGGCTTAAGAAAATTACCTATCCTATAGCCTAAACTCAATCTAAAATACACTTTCTCAAATCAAACCTAGATTCAATTCTAAACTAAATCACCAAATCCAACTCCAAATCCAAATTCAACTCCAAATGATTGAAACCCAAAATCAATTCAAATCAAAATCCATCATAGACCTATGATTTATCTTATGGATTTAGCCAACCAAATCCAAATCAATCAAGTTTCAAAGATTCAACCCTTTGATCAATTTATCAAATTCAAACTCAAACTCAACTTCAAATCATGATCCAAACCCAAATCCAAATCAAATCAAATCCAAATTCAAACCTGTTTTTTATGGACATAGCCAAATCTCATCCAAATCAAATTTAACTCAATTTATTTTCTCATAAATTAATCAATCCTTCAATCAAGACAAGCCATACCAAAATCTACAATCAAATCAATCCAAGGTCAAACATCACTTAACCCATTTGACTCAAAATATTCAAATAAACTCAAAATCACTAAGTCCAAACAAAATCAAATTAAATCAAAATTAAACTAAATTAAATTGAATCAAAAATACAAAATCAATGCATAAACACAAATAGACTAAAAATTAAATCAAGATGGGACAAAAAATCGCAAATTGGTCATTTGACTTAAAGTTAACCCACAGGGGCTCCACTAAGTCAAAGCCAACAATTTAAAATTTAATCAAACCGAGTCACTCCAAAGACTCAAAATCTTCAAATGAACATGTTTGAGTCCAAAACTAAACAAATTTAAATTTAATGAAGATCCAAATGGGTTGATTTGGCCACCTAACCCAAGTAGACCCAAATGGATCATATTTCAAATTAAATTGAAAATTAATTCAAATCAAACATCCAAAGTCATTTTAAAATTATAATTAGAAAAAAATTAGCCAACCATTGGGTTTAATTTAATAAATTTGGTCATTTAACTCAAATAAGTCCAATGTAGTTCATTAAGCCCAATTTGGGTCAAAATGGCTTAAATCTAAATCTATATCAAATCAAGTGAGATCAATTACTCCAAATCATCTTAAACACTTAAAAATGGTTGGTCGGTATTTTCAAAGTAATCTAGCACTTTTTCTCGCTTTTTTTGGTTTTCGGTAGTAATTACCCAGAAAGTTTCGTGGTATTTTAATTTCCTTTTAACCTATTTTCCTATGTAAAGCACGCCAAAAATTTTTTTCTTTTGGAAGAATGAAATTTTTTTTTTTTTTTTGGCTGAGCCCGGAATTTTTTTTTCTTTTAAATTTTTTTTTTTGAATTCATAATATTAATTTTAATTTTAATTAAAATAAATATTATTATAATTTAATTAAGATTTAATAAATATAATTATATTTATTCAAATTGATGATAAATAATTCAATAAATAAAAGAAATAAAATAATTATTAAATTTTTCTTTATTTAATTAAAAAAAATTAAAGCATAAATTATTTATTAAAGAAAAATTATTTAATAAATAAATATTAAATCATGAATAATTTATTTAATAAAATTCTTATTAATTAATTAATATAGTAATAATATATATATATATATATATATATATATTATTATATTGATATAAAATGATAATATTCAAATTTTTTTATTTATAACACTAATAATTAATATCTTAGAAAATTTATAAATTAATTATTAATACTTAAATATTCAAATACATTATATATTTGTATTTGCTTTTTTTTTTTAGAGAAAAAAATTTTATTTATATTTTAATATATATATATTTTTTATTGAATACGCTAATTAGTGAATAAATTCTACAATTAATTTAAATATAATAAAGATTCAATTCAATATTCACTTTACATTCATCCAACCAAACGTAAAAAAATAGTTACATGTTTTACTTTACACACAACCAAACAACAATAAAGATTCGTAATTCATCTGTATTCACTTTACACCGATTTCTTTTACATCGCATTCTAAATGCAGAACCAAACAAACTCTTAATCAATATGAATGTAACCCAAACACCATATAATCGAAAGCAAAATTGATCATTTAAGCCCAATAGAAATAAAAATATAATTAGCAAGCTAATCAAACAATATAAAAAAAATCAATCATATAAAAAAAATCAACATTGTCATTGTATAATTAAAATAGAAATATAATTAAATTTGATTAAAATTAAATCAAAATAATTAACTACTAAATAAATAATAAATATATAATTTGAATAATCATTAATTATAATATATATAATTTATAAACTTCAGTTAAATTAAAGCTATAAAATCAAAGTTATTAAAAATTGGGAAGATTTATAAATTTAAAAAAAAAAAGAATAAGTCAAAAAAAAAAAAAAAATCCATCTTTAATCACGTGAAACTGATATATATATATATATATATATATATTACTAATCAAGAATGAATCTTGACGCTAAAAGTTTAATCCAAGTTGAAACCGTCCGAAGTTCAATCACTTAAAATATCCTCGAAACTTTAATATATCGCTTAAATCCCTAAATAGCTCTCAAACATAGAATGTTTATAGTCAATTCGAGCGTCTCGACTAGCCGGATCTAACTAGCCCATGATCTCATAATTCTGACTTCATTTGAGCATTCAAATACTTATAATACATCAAATGATCAAATGAATCATTTTGATGTTGGAAGTGGTTTGATTTTCCATGTATTTACAAAGACACCACTCCTCCAATCTATAAATAGCCCATCATTCTTCACATGAGGGGAGTGGAAGGAAGAGAGATAGGAGAGAGCTCCAAATGCTTGAAAGTCTTCCAAACACAGTTTGGTATCGTCTATGGGAAACTAATTCCCATCATTTCATCTTATATGACAACCAAGTTTCCCAACAAAATCAAAACCACCATAGGTGGAGCATTCCAAGCTTAAGGAGCGTTAAGAATGAAGATTCATCAAACTGCTCCTTCATTTTGTCAAAATTGGGGCAACTCTAATCATCTTAATTAATATGTTAAGCATCTCATCAATTACCATCCCAAAAAACAAGTCAAAGTTGGAGGATATTTTAACATCGAGAAGAGATATATTTTGCAAATTATGATTTTCCAATCATACTCATGGAAAAATAAGACCAAGGTTAAGGAGCAACTTTGGCTACAACCACAAATGGATTTTGAATTCACCTTCCATATAACTTCATCAAGTAATACTTTGACAAACAACCTCGATGGGTCAAAATCCTCTGATTCAATTCAACCTCATCCATGTAGTTAACGCCATCGTAACACCACAACAACCTCGATAGGTCAAAATCCTCACGGATTCAATTCACCCTTCCAAAGTTAACGCCATTAACACTCGACAAACAACCCTGATAGTCAAAATCCGGATTCAATTTGACCTCTTCCATACAGTTAACGCCATCGAAGTAACACCGACAAACAACAACCTCGATAGTCAAAATTGGATTCAATTTAACCTCTTCCACATAAGTTAACGCCATCTATAAAGACTAAAAACAACCCAGATAGTCCAAAGGTCCTGGTCTTCCACGCTCTTCCAAAGTTAACGCATCGTAACACTCTAACAAACAACTCTGGGTCAAAATCCGGATTCAAACCTCATCCAGTTAACGCCATCGTAACACGATAAACAACCCGGATAGTCAAAAAATCCCAGAGATTCAATTTCTTTCATACATAAACGGATGGTAACACCCTCACAAACAACCTCGATAGTCAAAAATCCGATTCAAACCTCTTCCATAGAAATGTCATCACCAAAGACTCACAAACAACCTAGATAGGTCAAAGGTCCTTGGTGGACTTCCACCGCTCTCTTCCACATATTAACACCATCGTAACACTCAAACAACTCGAATGGTCAAAATCTTGATTCAATTAAACCTCTTCCACACTGTAACGTATTTAATAACTATCGGTCACTCTAATTAAACAACCTCGAGGCTGTTCTCATCATCTCATCCAGCAACCATCGCTGATACCGTACTACACTACTAGCCATTGCCGGCTCATCACATAATTCTCCCCACTACACCATCATCGCCGATCATCCCCACCGACTATCATGCCGCCACTTATCATCACTGCTCATTATCGCTCTATCCCAAATTCGACAGGGATAGTGAGATGCTCTTTCGAGGTAAAACGAGCTGGTATGAACCTGCGCGATCGCCTTCAACTGTCTTCAACAAAGGCACGCTTCTTGAGAGAAAATTGAGCTGTATGAACTACGGCCTTGATTGCCTCCAAACTCCGGTCCGACAAGTGGCTGACGCCTCTTTCGAGAGAAAATCGAGCCTCAGATGAACTACGCCTTGATCGCTTCAAACCCTATCAAGGCATTGACGCTCTTTCGAGGGAAAATTGAGCTTCACCATGAACTACGGCCTTGATCGCCTCCAAACCCGATCGGTCCCGACAAGTGGCAAGCTTAATGCTCTTCGAGAGAAGCTCCTTATGAACTACGCCTTGATCTAAACCTCGACCCAACAAGTGGCTTGATGCCTCTTTCGAGGAAAATCGGCTCGCCAGATGAATGGCCTTGATCGCGATCCAAACTGGTCGAAGGATGAGACTCTTTGAGGGAAAATCGAGCCTCGCCATGAACCACGCCTGATCACCTTCAACCCTACCGGGGCAATGCCTCTTTCAGGGAAAATCTGAGCCTCGTCAGATGACTATGGGCCTCGATCCAACCCGACGGTCCGAGCGGTGGTTGACCACTTTCGAGGGAAAACTGGAGCTCAGATGAATCTACGGGTCTTGACGCAACCCGCTCCAATAAGTAGACACGCCTCTTCGAGGAAAATCGAGCCTCAGATGAACTACTGACCTGATCACCTCCAATGACCTCCTGTAAGAGAGACACTCAAGCATATGAAGAGTGCCTTGTCCCTTATTTTATGGGGACCTCTATAAAGAGGTCAAAACTTCAAAACCAAAAAATCTAAACCGCCAAAATACGTAAAACGGGCAAAATGGCAAAACGGACAAAACCCTCATGGCACCGTCATGGCAAATCAGCGGCCATACAGATGCTAACGCCAGTTGCAGACGACGGTCTCCAGACGCCATTCCAGACTACTCCGCCACAAGGCTCACGAACTCGTTTTCGCCATCCTGATCCACTGGCAGAACAAGGACCGGGCCAGCTCATGATCATATCAAGGCCCGCGTCTCAGCCCGTCCCAGCCTCATTCAATCCTACCGGCTCCAACCAACCCCACCGACAGACGCCTGTGAGCACCTGTCGCCATAGAGTATAGACGCATTACCCACTTACCATGGAAATCAGAATCGCCTCAATGGATCCATAATAAATAATGCGACGTATCTACATACGCCCCGCACTCGCTTCCGGATCATAATTTTGCTCTGAAGACTGTTCTCTAATATATGGTTGATGGACCCGCAAATTTCATTGAAGAATGTGTTATTTTCAAGTATTTGATATATATATTTTTAAAGATAATGTCATCCAAAAATAGAGATATATGTCACTTAAAATACTACTAGTTGAAGCACAAATCTGATTAAAAGCAAGTCGATCAAGTTGAAACTGTCGAGATCAATCACTTAAAATATCCTTGGAAAATTTGAGATATCAAGCAAATTCCTAAATAACTCTCAAACATGGAGTGTTTATAATCAAATCGAAAGCATCTCATGATCTAACGAGCCCAAGATCTTATAATTCACTTCATTTGAGCATTCAAATACTTAAAATACATCAACGATCAAAGGAATCATTTTGAGCCGTCCGATGGAGAGGAGTAGTTCGGATTTTCTATGTATTTATAAAGACGTCACTCATCCAATCTATAAATAGCCCCTCATTCTTTATATGAGGGGAGTGGAAGGAAGAGAGAAGAGAGAGCTCTAAAGCTTGAAGATCTTCCAAAGACAATCGCAAGACTGGACGGTCCAACCACCGTCATTGCCGCCACATCCTCGTCGCAATCTTTGCTCGCTTCCATCATGACGACCTTCATCGCCCCCGCCGTTTCACCATCAATCAACTACTAAACTGCTACCACTTGAACTCGACTACATAATTGTTTCCTTTCTAATATACAATTGTAATCATTTATCTAACAATTTTGTACTCAAATGTGATACATACAGATTTTGTTTGCCAGCGATTTTTTTTTCCCCACTTTTGAGATTTTTCACATAAAATTTCTCGAGTTTTCTTGTCACTCTTTAAATACCTCATGTGCATTGAGTTTTATAACAAGGCTATGTTGTAAAACTTCCACTCTACCACAACTAATTTTCTAGATATATATATATATATATATATATATATATATATATATATATATATATATATATATATATATATATATATATATATATATTTATTTATTTATTTATCAAATATATATGCTACGTGCTGCCGTTCTCAAGCAAAAGCATTAAGTATTTTTTTTATTTCACGTGAATCTCAAACAAATCTTTTTTCATTTTTTTTATTCAAATGAAAATGTGGTCTCCGGCTTTAAAAAAAAATAAAAAATCTTATCTTACCCACTTAGAGTACGTGGTCTGTCTCTCTCTCTCTCTCTCTCTCTCTCTCATCCAATCCGCCAGCTTGTTCTGCTTTGACCTAAAACTAGTTCTACCCTTCTCTAAAACCCCACCAACAAAAAACCTTTTAGCTAGTAGAACGAACCATCAGAAGGACTGCCTATGGAATGAGAAGAACAAATTCTTCTTCTAATTTAGATTAGGATTATTTTAAAATAATTCTAATTAACAGATAATGCATTTAAAAATATACTAAATAAAAATAGTCGTCCGTCAAACACGACTGACCATTTCCAACAGTCGTCCGTCAAACGGACGACTGGCCACCTTTTTTTTTCTTTTTGTAAGAGAGAAAGAGAGAGAGAGAGAGAGAGAGATTTTATTTTTATTAATTTTTTAAATAATATAATTATTTAAAGTATATAATTTAAAAATATTTTTATAAAATATTTAATAACTAAATATTTATATATTTAGTTATTAATTTTTTTTATATATATAATTAAATATATAATTTAAAAATATTTTTAATTATATATATAAATTTATAAATTTATTTAATATTTTTTTATTAATTTATATAATTATATATAATATATATTTTTTAATTTTTGTTAATATATAATATAAAATAAAAATATATAAATAAATAAATAAAGAAAAGAATAAATTATATAAATATTTTATAAACCATATAAATAAAGAATTATATATTATATATATATATATATATACATATACATATATACATATATATATATATTATATATACATATATATATTATTATATATATATAAATATTTAGTTATTATATATGTAAATTATATAAATATTTTTAAGTTATATAAATAATTTAAAAAATAATTTTATAGAATATTTTAATTATATAAACATATATATACATATATATTTATTTATAAGTCTTAATATAATAATAACAAAAATAAATAAAAATATAAAAAATATAAATAAATAAATAATTTTTAATAAACAACAAAGAAAATAAATAATAAATAAAATACATATATATATATATATATACATATATATATTATATATATACATATATATAACCAAATATTTTAAAATATACAAATAACCAAATATTTATATAATTACAATTATTTATTTATTTATTTAACCAATTATATATTTTAAAGAAATAAATATTTTAAATAAATAAATAACTAGTTTTATATATATATATATATATATATATATATATATATATATATATATATATATATAACTATTTATTTATTTATATATTTTAAATATTTTAAATTATTTATATAACTTAAAAATATTTATATAATTTATTCTTTTATTTATTTATTTATATATTTTAAATATTTTATATTATATATTAACAAAAAGTAAAAAAAATTATATATTATACATAATTATATTAATTAATAAAAAATATTAAATAAATTTATAATTTATATATATATAATTAAAAATATTTTAAATTATATATTTAATTATGTATATAAATAAAAAAATTAATAACTAAATATATAAATATTTAGTTATTAAATATTTTATAAAAAATATTTTAAATTATATAATTTTAAATAATTATATTATTTAAAAAAAATTAATAAAATAAAATCTCCTCTCAGCCGTTATAACCACTTTAATTTTATTTATATTTTTCTAATATCATTAGCATTATCTATTATTAAAAATAATCCTTTAGATTTAGATGATGAAGAAGATGATAAGCATTAGAAGCGCTTCAGTCTCTTCCTCCCTTCTCATATCGATCTCTTATTATTCTCCGTGGACTCGATCATCGCTTCATCGCCATCTACCATCTTCCTCCACCTTTCCACACCCGTGATTTCCCCATCAGCTCTTTCCAACTGCTCCAACAACCCAAATGCTGAATGCCACCGCGGCAAGAAACGTGATAACGTGGACGAAGATAGTTCCAACAACCTTAACGGCGGTGAGAGTAAAGAAATAGTTCAAGGAAACGGCAGCGACGGCGATATGATGCACCGCCCTCGCGGTCCCCTGCTGGATCTAAGAATATGCTGAAGCCCTTGTTATCACATGATTCAACAGCAAGCTAGCTAATCCAAGCACTCTCGATTTTGTTCCAGATCGAAGCCGGCGAAGCCATCGTAGTGGTGACGAAGAGCTTCTATTAGAGAATACACGGAGGGGATGAGAAGCATCAACTTACATAGATGCTGGTTCGATGACGGAAACGAGGCTAGACCTCTGCTGCTGATCTTGGTCCGAAAGTGGGGCGACGAGCTTGATTCCTGCCAGATCTATGGTCATATTCGAGGATGAGGACGATCCAAGCAAAGATGCGACCATGGTGGCAATTTCGAAGGAGATGATATTCGGACGGCTATGGAGCCATCCGCGGCCCCTGACAATGGGTGAGGAAGGAAGGCGGATTGAAGGGAAAGCAAAGAATGCCTAAAAAAAGATCCATTGTAGAGCTCTTTACTGTTGCGCCATTGATTGCAGGTACAACTGATGCTGACGAGGCTAATAGTGAGCCTGAGCAGGGAGAAAATATTACGTCCGGAGTCCGCACGTAGCTTTACGTGCGGACTCCAATCAACGGACGACGCGGTCCGGATTTTTCGATTCGATACCTGAAAGAAGGATAACGGACGCTTTCACTACCCCCCGAAATCACAGATAACTGACGGATAGATAACGGCCAATCGACATTTCCCTTCCTCGCCACCCGCCCCTCCCAACGAGGAAATTTTAAAGAAATATATATAGATTTAGCGTTAGTTTTTCCCAAAAACGAGAGAGATAAAAATCGATCTTTACAAAGAAACGTCATAAATAACAACCATTTTAATGGATTTATTAAATACAAATTCATCTAATGCTTCTCATTTTTCTACTTTATTAGATATTATTCTTCATTCAAGAGATGTTCACATTACTCCAATAAATAATTGACGTTTTTTTCGAATATTTAGTGTTATTTTCAGATGTACCCCGCAGCTTTCGAGGCATGACCCCTTTCGATCTTTTTTTTCCATTTTTTTCTTACATTATAAACTATACCAATCATTTAGCTGGTGATTTTAGCTATATACGACACAAATTTTCGAGCAACCTTTGATCTTTTTTTTTCCATTTAACAACCTATGATTACGTCTGTGATCGAAAGGCAATTTAAGCTGTTTGGTATGATGATCTCAGACGTTCTTTCGAGGTGCCAGATCCCTTTTTTTCCATTTATTTCCACTAACTCCATGATTATGTCGGCAGAAAGAAGCATTTGATGCTATTTCGGTATACTGATTCAGACTCTCGAGGCTCTCTTTTGATCTTTTTTTTCCGCTTTTTCTAATAACTACTTATGATGACATGTCTAACACTAATAAATCATTCACTGCTAGATTTTGGGGTGACAGACTGTAATTCTCAGTAATTCTTTGAAGGTAGCACCTTTGATCTTTTTTTTTCCATTTATTTCGCCAACTCCATGATGTAACATCAGAAGCAAAGATTCACTTAGCATTGCTATTAGTGATATTGCACTGTAGACCTCTTTGAGGGTACAGACCTTTGATCTTTTTTTTTCCATTTATTTCTACCAACTCTGATTATGTGGTATCAGAAAGGAAGATTACATAATTAGTCATTTGCCTTATTTTTATTCTGTGATGAAAATTCTTTGAGGGTATGCACCTTTTGATCTTTTTTTCCATTTATTTCTAACCCTTACACATGTTGTATTAACATAAATTTGAATCATTTGAGATGGCGCAGTGATTTTGAGATATGATCTCAGACTCCTGGTCTCCCTTTGATCTGATCTTTTTTCCATTTATTTCGCCAACCCTTCGACAGATGTGCATTTGCAGCAAGCATCAAGCTTGGCATTTCTGGGTGGTTTATATCTGCACTGGAATCTTTGAGTAGACCCCTTTGATCTTTTTTTCCATTTTCCATTAACCACTTATGACATTATGTAGTCTAACACTATAATGGAATCATTTTGCTAGCAGGATTTAGCGACCAGACGTAAACTCTGATACCAGACCTTTGATCTTTTTTTTCCATTTATTTCCAACTCCATGATTATGTCTGGCATCAGAAAGCATTCACTAAGATAGCCATTTATTAAATGCACCAGACTGTACTTTGAGGGTACGACCTCTTTTGATCTTTTTTTTCCATTTATTTCCAACTCCCATGATTATGTCTGTATCGCAGAAAAGTAGCATTAGCCAGCTTTCTGTTTAGTGCATTCAGAATTCCAGAATTTCGAGGGTACACTCTTTGATCTTTTTCCATTTCCTACTAACTTTTATGATTATGTTTAACACTATAACGGAATCATTCACTGAGTGATTTTGCTATGTGATCCAGACTGTGTCTCTTTGAGGGTAACCCCTTTGATCTTTTTTTTTTCCATTTATTTCGCCAACTCCATGACATGTCTGTGCATCAGAAAGCAAGCATTACTATAGCATTTTTCGTGGTTTAGTGCATCTTCCTCGGTACCCTTTGATCTTTTTTTTCCATTTATTTCCAACTCCTGATTATCCCAGAATTGCAAAGCATCTATGGCCATGTTTTGGATTATGCATTCAGACTGGTACCCTTTGAGGCACTTTGATCTTTTTTTTCCATTTATTTCTAACACTACAATGTGTAATCACTTAAACGAATCATTCACTGCTGGATTTTTGGTTATGACCAGACTCGCACCTCAAAGGTACGTGACCTTTGATCTTTTTTTTCCATTTATTTCGCCAACTCCACATTATGTTCTGTGCATCGCAAAGGAAGCATGATGGCGCTATTTCGGTGGTTTACTGCACTCAGAAATTCTCGAGGGTATG
Organism: Cymbidium sinense; assembly: GCA_021442155.1. Classification (NCBI taxonomy): domain Eukaryota; kingdom Viridiplantae; phylum Streptophyta; class Magnoliopsida; order Asparagales; family Orchidaceae; genus Cymbidium; species Cymbidium sinense. The sequence goes on along the minus strand of JAKCPB010000838.1, from coordinate 86,184 downwards.
ACCTTTGATCTTTTTTTTTCCATTTATTTCCGCCAACTCCATGATTATGTCTGGTATCAAGAAAGCATCATTTTGTGGTTTCGGTTTAGTGTGATCTGTAGACTCGGTTCCCTTGAGGGTACTGCACTCTTTGATCTTTTTTCCATTTATTTCCCAGCCAATTATGTTGTAACACTAGAACAAATTTGATGGCAGCCAGTGATTTTGGTACATGCAGATTCCAGACAGTACCTCTTTGAGGGTACTCTTTGATCTTTTTTTTCCATTTATTTCCACAACTATGATTATGTTGTAACACTATAATGGAACCATTCAATGGCTGATTTGCGGTGATATGACTGCACTGTGGTACCTCTTCGAGACACTCTTTGATCTTTTTTTCTGGCCAACTCCCATGATTATGATATCAGGAAGCATTTGATGCGCTTGTATTTTGGGTTTATGCATCCAGACCTTCTTTGAGGGTACACCTCTTTGATCTTTTTTTTTTCCATTTATTTCATAAACTCCTTATGATTATGTCTATATCAGTAAAGGAGCATTTGATATGCGGTTTTCATATTTAGTTTATTCAGACTGTACCTCTTTGAGGGTACGCACCCCCTTTGATCTTTTTTTTTCCATTTATTTCTCGCCAACTCCATGATGATTATGTCTGTGCATCAGAAGATTACTATAGCTTGTGTGGTTTTCGTGGTGGGTATTTTCCATCCATATTTTCTAACATATTTTTGTATCTCACTCGCCAGTAATGGCAAAATAATGACCCATATTCGAGAAACTCCCAAGACCACCGTCGTAATGAAACGGCATATGTGACCGATCGCGGACTATGCAATATCAAATTGGCTTCACTGTTCAGGACCATACCATGGTTTGGGCCAAACTCAAAGAAATTGAAATCAAAAGATTTCCTGGTGCAAAAGTCGGTCTAAGAAGTTCCGCCTAAAAGTGCTTAAAATCGTTGATACATGAACCGTTGAACCTATCATTGTCCTACGATGACAGACTGGGAATTATCGACTATTAAGAAACATACTGTCATAATCATTCTTTGGTCGAGTCACACCATCTTCTCGCATCACATGATGCTAATGATGAGACAGGCCCCAGTTGGAAGACAATGACGTATCGGTATTGGGAAAGCAACGATGCATTCGCCTATCTAACCGAGGAAGTTGGCTAGAGAATGTCGTTCACAAAAGAGAGATGCCTTCAATTTTATTCGTAGAGAAAAGATCAAGGAATGGTGATAAAGAACGATTAATGCAACTGCTTAAGGAAAGCACCGATGGGATGTTTGCATGGGATGTACAAGTTGATGAGTCCGATTGCTTAGTAAGTTTCTTTTTAGCAATGGCATGTCTAGATAGAATATGATTGTTTTGGGATGTGATAATATATAGCTACATCGACTCAATAAATATATAATCTTGTTTGTGCCCTCTTGTTGGAGTAAATCATCACCGGCAAAATGTATTATTTGAGTAGCCTTTTATCGAAGAGACAATTGAGTCATTCACATGGCTATTCCAAACATTTCTTAGGTTGATGAATGTATATCCTATGACAATATTCACCGATCAAGATCGCTCGAGCTATCGAACTGCTTTTGCCGCACACTCATCATAGTTGTGCCAATGGCATATTTCAAAGAAAGCTCCTTCCAAAGTTCATTGCTTCAATAGTAATAAGATAGATAAGGGCTTTTTTATAAATGCATGAGTAAGTGTGACTCGAGGAAGAGTTTACAGGCTCCGCCTCGCTAGAAGAAGGCAATTTGCATGATCATGGTTGTCCGAAGCTTTATAAGATTAGATCCAAGTGGTCCACCATTCAACAAGGACTCATTCTCGCATGGGCATCTTGTCAACGCAACGTAGTGAGTCCACCTAACAATGTATGCCACTAATATCTAAACCAACCTTCACGATTGTTTCTGGAAAAGCTTATGGAGACATGGCATGGAATGAAAATGACGAAGACTTCAAGCGCCATCATCGTTCGTTGTCATCAAGACCCCAATTCTAAAACAAGTCGCTTTGTTCTATACAAGAAAGGTTTACGTTATGTTTGAAGAGGAATTTTGCATGGTGTTGGAGGCCTATCAGTAACTAAGCCAGATGACAGCACCATGGAGTATTTGGTAAGAAACTTAGAGAATAAAAATGCATCCAAAACATGGAGTGTGCATTTCGATAGACTACCCTAGAAGTAACTTGTACATGCAAAAAATTTGAAATGATGGAGATTACTTTGTTACTTACAGTTCTTAGTTCTTAGTGAAGATGTTGTGCGCATTCAGACAAGTATCTTCTCATGCGATGGTTAGCAAGAGGGATATTTACATTGATAGTGCATACAGAAATTAAGAGATGTGAACCTGAGATGGAAATGTCCATTATTTTGAACCACATAAGTCGATATGCATATCAAATAGCGTCGAGCAGGGAAATAAGAGAGGACTATATGCTTGGATCCCTATATGATGATGTCGACTACTATAATAAGTGGGAATTCTCCTCCATCTTACAAAGCAATTAAGAATAAGAAGTTAACCACGACAGATAAGGGAAAAGGCATCTTAAATGATCCAGTCAAGCAACGTCCAAAGGGTGTTTCCAATTCAAGGCTTAAAGGATATTGGGAGAGATCCAAGAAAGCCAAGAGTAATTTTCCATTTGCGTATTAGTTTTTAGTATTTTAAATATTCTTTAATCATACTTTTTTTTTGTTGTAGAAACAACTAAAGTCGATAGCGTTCTTTGAGCGTGTTTCCTCAAGTTGCATCACCTTTATATGCAGTGTTTTGAGGTAAGCATATAATATCACACATCGATCGTAAGAAAATACCAACGATACAATGTTCTACATGCAGAATTTAACTCGAGCTCCTGATGAACCAATGTTTGAAGGGTACACTAAGCTCATGATGGATATTATTTGGAAAACATTTTGATACATGACATTATCCGTTTTCATTGTATTTAGCTAGAGATTTTGACACGGTCTTTTACCTCTTTAAGCAATAGTGATTGAGTTAATTCCCTGAGAGGAAATTGTAATCATTAGGCGGTACCAATAAATATGTGCAATAAATAATAGATAGTTTATTGCCTTTTACGATTTATTGTGCCTGATACTAGAAATAATGTTCATTACATGCTTGTTTGGGTGGATTCTGGCTTGTATTTTGCATCTGTACCCTGTGTACCTCTTTGGAGGGTACAGATGGTTTTCTGCAGTTTTTTCCAAATTTATTTTGCCAATTCCTTATGATTATGTTTAGAACATTGCAAAGGAAGCATTTGATGACAGTTTGGTGGATTTCTGGGTGGTTTAGTGCATCACGTACCTCTTTGGAGGTACGAGATGGTTTCTGATTTTTCTAAATTTATTTTGCCAATTCCTTATGATTATGTTTAGAACATTGCAAAGGAAGCATTTGATGGCGGTTTGGTGGATTTAGTGGTTTGATCATGCCTGTGTACCTCTTTGGAGTACGATGGTTTCTGATTTTTTCCAAATTTATTTTGCCAATTCCTTATGATTATGTTTAGAACATTGCAGGAAGCATTTGATGATTTGGTGGATTTAGGTGGTTTAGTGCATCCGTGTACCTCTTTGGAGTGCAGAGATGGTTTCTGATTTTTTCCATTTTAATTTGCCAAATCCTTATGATTATGTTTAGCCATCCCGGAGGAATCATTTGATGGCGATTTGGTGATTAGGGTGGTTTAGTGCATTTTCCACTGTACCTCTTTGGAGGAGATTGTTTTGATTTTTTCCATTTTAATTTGCCAAATCCTTATGATTATGTTTAGGCCTCCAGGAGGAATCATTTCATTGCAATTTGGGTGGTTAAGGATGGGTCTTTTCCATCTGTACCCTGTGTACCTCTTTGGAGAGTACAGATGGTTTTCTGAAGTTTTTTCCAAATTTATTTTGCCAATTCCTTATGATTATGTTTAGAACATTGCAAAGGAAGCATTTGATGGCGGTTGGTGGATTTAGGGTGGTTTAGTGCATCACGTACCACTGTACCTCTTTGGAGAATTACGATGGTTTTCTGATTTTTCCATTTTAATTTGCCAAATCCTTATGATTATGTTTAGCCATCCCGGAGGAATCATTTGATGGCGATTTGGTGGATTTACGGGTGGTTTAGTGCATCCCCTGTACCTCTTTGGAGATACAGTTATTTTCTGATTTTCCATTTTAATTTGCCAAATCCTTATGATTATGTTTTGCCATCCTAGAGGAATCATTTCATTGCAATTTGGGTGGTTAAGGATGGGTCTTTTCCATCGTACCACTGTACCTCTTTGGAGAATGCAGATGGTTTTCGATTTTTTCCAAATTTATTTTGCCAATTCCTATGATTATGTTTAGACATTGCAAAGGAATCATTTGATGGCGGTTTGGGTGGATGGGTGGTTTAGTGCATACGTACCTCTTTGGAGGGTGGATGGTTTTATTTTTTCCATTTTAATTTGCCAAATCCTTATGATTATGTTTAGGCCATCCCAGAGGAATCATTTCATTGCAATTTGGTGGATTTAGGTGGTTTTCATGCATACCCTTTGGATTGGTGTTTTTGATTTTTCCATTTTAATTTGCCAAATCCTTATGATTATGTTTAGGCCATCCCGGAGGAATCATTTCATTGCAATTTGGGTGGTTAAGGATGGGTCTTTTCCATCGTACCACTGTGTCTCTTTGGAGAGTCAGATGGTTTTCTAGTTTTTTTCCAAATTTATTTTGCCAATTCCTTATGATTATGTTTAGATCAAGGAATCATTTGATGGCGATTTGGGTGGTATCGGGTGGTTTAGTGCATATGTGTACCTCTTTGGAGATGCAGATGGTTTTCTGTTTCCATTTTAATTTGCCAAATCCTTATGATTATGTTTAGGCCATCCCGGAGGAATCATTTCATTGCAATTTGGGTGGTTAAGGATGGGTCTTTTCCACTTAGTTCACCATAAATATGTTCAAAGTGAGAAAAAATAAATGTTAAGCATAAGCGAGCAACAATCTACCCTAATAAATAGAACTACTAATCAACATTTAGCTCAGAAATATAAAAAATATATGTACCGCAAAAAAAACACTACTTAATTAAATCATCACGGATATACATACATATCAAGAATATATTTAGCATCATTAATCATAAATCAAAGAACGAGCCATTTATAGGGTGAAAAACCTTGGCATTCACTCAAAGAAAATTGAATATTACAAACTACCTATGCATGCATTCAAGGAAAATATACAATCGAACCAAATTTTATGGCAAGGAAATCACCCTTTATTGCATTCTTTATCAATACCTCAAAATCTATATGAAAAAAATAATATTGTTCTCACTTTGGATTTTAAGTCCTAAACAAAATGTGGTGTGGTGAACTTCACTAAATAAATTCATCTTCTTTGGCCAATCACGGTGGTCTACCCAATCCACGAGGTTTCGATTCTTCCTCCATGTATTTCTGAAAACATTCAGCATCGACACTATTTTCTTGAACGGTATCCCACTCACTATGTCGATTGGCCATTTACTGGATCATTTCATGGCTTGCCATCTTCCACAAGTAATTTGATCTAAATAGCGTACAAAATCATTAAGTTGGACCGGAAAAAAAATAGTTATGCGAACCAAATTTGAGAAAACACAATTTGGAAGAATGCTCTTATGAGTGGGTTTGGGCAATGAGTCATAAAATGCCAGCCTCTGTATACCCGGGTGTCCAGTCGATTTTCTATAAGCGGCAATATGATTAACTTCGACCCTCTGCTTGTCGCGGTGATATCTTTGGATGAACATTTTGCTCTCCATCTTCATCGAACGCATAACTCTGAGGAAAAGAAGAGAACGATTACACATTACGACTTTCATATAAGCAAGCGAATCGTATCTGGGTGTGGGAACATACCCAATGCAAGCATGATATGTACAAATATGGGATGACAAGCGAGTTCTTCGGCCGGAAAGTGGCGAAGGCATCAATGTGCATCGAGAGATATTGATCCGTCAGTCATCGATGATCGCCCCAGGTACAATGATATTCCCGGCGAATCTTGTATACCCTGCAAGTAATAAGTATTTTAAAGTGATCTTAACTAATAGGTTATTTTATGTATGAAGGACTGAATAAGTCTTGACTTACTTGTCCTCGAACCGGGAAGCACGACGTGTCGATAAGATCGAGCATCGGTAAAACGGATGAGAACTCAACAACATGAAGTGCCTCGATGCACCGAAATTATTCATGACGACTAGTGATGAAAAGCTACATCCACTATGAATAAAATAACCCTCGGTCTCGAGATGATCGCGTACCTCCGTGATGCTCCTCCAGCGACGATAGCGGGGTCATTATTCTATTGGCTCATCTTTGAACCTATAACAAACTTTAGTCATGAGTCATTAATGAGTGAAGGATCGATCTCGAGATGATTCATACCTCGCTCCACCACCACACAACAATAGGCACTTTGCTTAGTTAAACACAAACAACCTATAAGAAAATTCTTGAAAACTATTTCAATTATCTCAAATCGAAAAGAAAGTAACTTAATACCTCATTTGTGAGAGGAAACCACCACAGTTATTCTTGCTCGAGACTTCACGTAAGTGTGTGTGAAAGGGAAGTAATAATTTTCCTCTTTCTTATCGAGCTTTAACTCCAGCTCGATCTTTGCCGGTCTGGGTTTGAGCATGTGTAGTGGTGGCCTCCACGAGAACTCTGATTGAGTCCATTGGGCTTCCCTGTTGAAGCATTAAACTCCGGTGGAAGCTCACGTGGTGGCCTCCACAGCTTCCTGTTTACCCTCCTCAGTGGCCAGCGTGGTGGCCTCCCCATTTGGGTTGGTAGGAAGCGGCTAGAACATCCTCGATAGCAACCCATGGAGGCCCATCCAACCTCTGATTCTTGTTGCATGGAGGCGATCTTGTCTCTCTCTCCTTCAAACCTGACATCCTCTCCATGGTCATGCTGTGTGGGGTAGTAGTGAAGGCGGGGCTTGGCTCTTGGAGAGAATATCGAGGAGAGCTATAAGGAGAGTCAGTTGGGGCTGCAGTAATTGGACTTAAAATGGGACAACTATCGGGCTCCCACCAGTGTGGTGTTGGGCGAACTGGAAGGAGCCAATTCTCGTCTTCCAATAAGTCCTCGAATGAAAGGCATGGTAAGAGGATAAAAATTTTGAACACAAACAACATAAATAAATACATTCTTATATGAACTAAGTGATATTATTATATGTCACGGCGCCTCCCAAACCGGTGAAAGCATTTTTTGGGAACTCTTTTAGCAGTCAGCGTTGCTTTGAGTTGGATCGGGATTATGATGCTTATGTGCCATATCTACAATGAATATATTAAAGCTAAACTTCAAGACATTTTATTTCCGAATGGAGATATAAAACATACCTCGGAAGAGTGACAAAGCCACTCATGTAACGGTACCTCACGGGTGCGAATCTTTGATGCAATAACATCAATTGGGACACTAGAAAGTCCCAAATGGCATCGCTTGATTGTCAAAACAAATCTGTCTATATCATCGTAAGCAATCAATTCGATGCCACCGTAATTGTGGTATACAAAAAATAGATTGTGAAAATTATACAAGCCTGGCCCGAACGACATCGATTCTCAGTGACTCTTGTAGTCAGATGAAATTTGACGAGGGATTTCGCCATACAACCTTCTCACCTCGTTTGGCATCCCTATCATCAATGCAACTTCATCGGTGAAAGGAATATCGCACCTTGGAAAGCTTGCTTTTTTATGTCCCAGAAAGAGCGATGTCGATGTAATGGCAAGTCTTGCTTGATGGAGAGTCTAATGAATTGATGGAGATGAAGCTTCTTCAAAATGTTAGTGGCTTCATCTTGGCGTCTTTGTAATATTATCACACATTTCTCTCTCTGGTAGGCCTCGATGTTATCCTTTTCCCGGACATGGTTAACGGAAAAACAAGTAATTAGGTTAAAAGAGGTTCAGTACCCTCAGAAGAGGTACAGGGTACGAGATGCACTAAACCACCCGGCACCAAACCCATCAAATGCTTCATTTGCAATATTACTCATATAAAATTGTCAAAAAAAATGTGAAAAAAGCGCAAAATACCCTCAAAGAGGTACACGGTACATATGCACTAAACCACCCGGATACCACCCAAAGCGCCATCAAATGCTTCTTTGCAATGTTCTAAACATAATCGTATGGAATTGGCAACATAAATTTGGAAAAAGCGCAAAACAATCTGTACCCTCAAAGAGGTACTGAGTCTGGATGCACTAAACCCAGATACCACCCAAGCGCCATCAAATGCTTCCTTTGCAATGTTCTAAACATAATCATATGGAATTGGCAACATAAATTTGGAAAAAACTGCAAAAAACTATATGTACCCTCAAAGAGGGTACCTAATACGCAAAACAACAAAATGCATAGACATAATCATAAGAGTTTAGAAATAAATGGAAAAAAAGATCAAAGGGGTACCCTGATCTACGATGCACTAAACCACACCGCCATCAAATGCTTGCTGCAGACATAATCATAAGGTTTAGCAGTAAATGGAAAAAAAGATCAAAAGGGTTCTGTACCCTCCAAAGAGGTACACAGGTTACAGATGCACTAAACCACCGAAACCACAAAGCGCCATCAAATGCTTCCTCTTGATGCACAGATATAATCATAAGGATTTGGCAAAATAAAATGGAAAAAAGCTCAAAATGGTGCACCCTCCAAAGGTACAGTCTGGATGCATAATACCCACCCAAAATCAAAGCCATCAAATGATTCCATTATAGTGTTAAACATAATCATAAGGAGTTGGCGGAAAAAAGATCAAAGGTGCACCTCAAAGAGGTACATGCAAAATACCCATCCTAAATCACCAAAGCGCCATCAAATGATTCCTTTTGCAATGTTCTAAACATAATCATATGAAATTGGCAAAATAAATTTGGAAAAAAAGCGCAAAAAATAATCTGTACCCTCAAGAGGTCTGAGTCTGCACTAAACCACTACCGCCATCAAATGCTTCATTTGTAATGTTCTAAACATAATCATAAGGATTTGGCAAAATAAAATGGGAAAAATTGTCAAAGAGGTGACCTTCGTAAAGTCTGATCTAATAAATCACCGCCATCAAATGATTCCATTATAGTGTTACATAATCATAAGTAGTTGGCGAAAGCGGAAAAAAAGATCAAAGGTCTGTACCCTCAAAGAGGTTACAGTCTGCTAAACCACCCAAAACCACCGCCATCAAATGCTTCCTTTCTGATACTAGACATAATCATAAGAGTTGGCGAAATAAATGGAAAAAAAGATCAAAAGTGCAGTACCCTCAAAGAGGTACAGTCTGATGCACTAAACCACCCACCACACAAGCGCCATCAAATGCTTCCTTTCTGATGCCTAGACATAATCATAAGGAGTTGGCGAAATAAATGGAAAAAAAGATCAAAGGGGTACCCTCAAAGAGGTACTGAGATGCACTAAACCACCCAAAACACACAAGCCATCAAATACTTCCTTTCTGACATAATCATAAGGAGTTTCAGTAAATGGAAAAAAAGATCAAAGGGTTCACCCTCAAAGATAGACAGTCACTAAACCAACCACACAAGAAATGCTTCCTTTGATGCCCTAGATATAATCAAGGATTTGGCAAAATAAAATGGAAAAAGCTAAAATGGTCTCTCAAGAGGTACAGGAGTCTGAATCATACAAAAATCACCCAAGCCATCAAAAATGATTCCATTATAACATAATCTAATCTAATGAAGATCAAAAGGGCAGCCTCAAAGAGGTACCAGTACATATGCAAAATACCCATCCTAAATCACCCAAAGCGCCATCAAATGATTCCTGCTTCTAAACATAATCATATGAAATTGGCAAAATAAATTTGGAAAAAGCGCAAAAATGCATACCCTCAAAGAGGTACAGTCGATATGCACTAAACCACCAGATACCACGCCATCAAATGCTTCATTTGTAATGTCTAAACATAATCATAAGGATTTGGCAAAATAAAATGGGAAAAAATTGTCAAAGAGGTCATGCCTTCCAAAGAGGTACAGTCTGATGCATAATACCCACCCAAAATCAGCGCCATCAAATGATTCCATTATAGTGTTCTAGACATAATCATAAGTAGTTGGCGAAAAAAGCGGAAAAAAAAGATCAAAGTGTACCCTCAAAAGGGTACATGTGGTCTAAAACCAGAAACCACAAGCGCCATCAAATGCTTCCTTTGCAATGCCTAGACATAATCATAAGGAGTTGTCCAAATAAATGGAAAAAAAAGATCAAAGTGTACCCTCAAACAGATACGGATAATGCGAAACCACGCCATCAAATGCTTCCTTTGCCTGCCTAGACATAATCATAAGGAGTTGGCGAAATAAATGGAAAAAAAGATCAAAGTCCTCTCAAAGATGCAGATGATGCATAATACCACCCAAAATCACCCAAAGCATCAAATGATTCCATTATAGTGTTAAACATAATCATAAGGAGTTGGCGGAAAAAGATCAAAAGGGTCATCTCAAAAATGATGCAAAATACCCATCCTAAATCACCCAAACCATCAAATGATTCCTTTCATGTTAAACATAATCATGAAATTTGGCAAAATAAATTTGGAAAAAGCGCAAACCATCTGTACCCTCCAAAGGGGTACAGTCTGGCACTAAACCACCGGATACCACCGCCATCTGATTCCTTGCAATGTTCTAAACATAATCATATGAAATTGGCATAAATTTGGAAAAAGCGCAAAACAATCAACTCAGAGGACTGGTCTGATGCACTAAACCACCGGATACCACCCAAAGCCATCAAATGCTTCCTTTGCAATGTTAAACATAATTATATGGAATTGGAAACATAAATTTTTCATATCGTACCCTCAAAGAGGTACCAGTCTGCACTAAACCACCAACCACCCGCCATCAAATGCTTCTGATGCTACAGACATAATCAGGATTTGGCAAAATAAAATGGAAAAAAGCATCAAAATTATCAAAAGGAAGGATACATAATACCCAAAATCCAGCCCATCAAATGATTCTATTATGTGTTAAACATAATCATAAGGAGTTGGCGAGAAAAATTGGAAAAAAGATCAAAGAGGTCTCTCAAAGAGGTACAGTCAGTCTGCACATCAAAATCACCAAGCGCCATCAAATGCTTCCTTTTATATAATGAACATAAACATAAGTGGCAAAAAAAATGAAAAAAGGTCAAAATTGGTCCCTCAGATGAGGCGAGAGTCTGAATAAAATAACATATAAAAACAACCAATCTTTTGGATAGTGAGAAGAGCAGTAAACCCTAAATTCATTCAAGTTGGAATGCATGTGTAAATACCTCATGTAGTCCTACAATCAATTTGATTTGATTTACATACCAATGAGTGGATGTCGCCGTCAAACATGAAGGCGAGAAAAATCCTTATAGGGCGAGGTCGAGCGTGGTAATGTTCTCGTTCTTGCTCTCGCTTTGAACACTTACGGTCGGGCGAAATGTCAATACGGCGGTTATCGCCGTCGTTATCGCTCGGCGTTTTCCGGGGAAAGCCGTCCGTTATCTGCTTAATCTATCGGCAAAATCCGGGACCGTCGTCCGTTGATTGGTAGTTACGTGCGACGGACTCCAATATTTTCTCTGGCGGGGAAGAGAGAAGGGAAGAGGCTCGATGGGAGAAAATATTATGTCGATTTATATTGTTTCGTCCCGTCGCGTCAATCTTTATAAAACACCTCTTCAATATAAAAATATGATATGTTTTACTTAATAATGCTGTAACTTGACGGCATTTAATGACGTCGTTTACGTTATCCCGAGCTCAGCCCGGCCATCCCGTTAAAATAGCGGGAGAAATAGTGTTGGAATATTCGGGAGAAATTTAAAAGAAATATATAAATAGATTTAGGGTATAATATATATATTTTTTCAGACAACCGAGCTGAGAGAGAGAAACAGAAAATCTCATTTCATTTTTTGAAAAGAATTATGAAGATGGAGAACGAATTTGGAAGTTGTAGTCTTGATGATATTGCGACTAATTTAGTGGATGATGTATTAAATAAAAATACATCAATAAATTTTCTAAACTCGTTTATATGTATAATTTTTTTAGGATTTATTAGTGATATTCTTTGAAATTCTTTTATTTAATGTATATTTTCTATACTATTAAGAGTTCTTTTTAAGAACTATTTTGTATGTGTATTCTCTGTATTCTCATGAGAGTACAACTCATTTTATCTTTTTTTAGATTTTTGATTCTGTTTGGATATAATATGTTTAGTAGATGACATTACAAGTTGTTTGGAGGCTGATTGGTTAATTTTTAGGGCAGATTTGCATGTGTACTCTCTATACTCTCATGAGACTACTGATTATTTTCTCAATTTTGTCGATTTTTTTTGTTTGAGAGAATATATTTAATAGATTCTAGAAGTAATTTGGAGATTGGTTGATTTTAAGGTTGTTCATACTCTCATGAATACATTTTATTTTCTGATTTTTTTCAGCTTTTTTGACATGTTTGGAGAGAATATATTTAATAGATTCCATTAGAAGTAATTTGGAGGTTGATTGGTTGGTTTTGAGGGCAAATTTGTATGTGTACTCTTTATACTCTCATGAGAGTACAACTTATTTTTTTATTTTTTTTCATTTTTTTGGCCTGTTTGGAGAGAATATGTTTAATAGATTCTATTAGAAGTAATTTGGAGGCGGATTAGTTAGTTTTGGGGGTAGATTTGCATGTGTACTCTTTGTACTCTCATGAGTACACATCTCATTTTTTCATTTTTTTATCTGTTTGAGAGAATATGTTTAATAGATTCCACTATAAGTAATTTGGAGACTGATTGGTTGATTTTAGGGGCAACTTTGCATTTGACTCTCTATACTATCATGAGAGTACACCCCATTTTTTCATTTTTTTTTCTAGATTTTTTGGCCTGTTTAGAGAGAATATGTTTAATAGATTCTATTAGAAGTAATTTGGAGGCTGATTGGTTAATTTTTTGGATAGATTTGCATATGTACTCTGTGTACTCTCATGAGAGTACATCTCATTTTCTCCTTTTTTCCAGATTTTTTGGCCTATTTGGAGAGAATATGTTTAATAGATTCCATTAGAAGCAATTTGGAGGCTGATTGGTTAGTTTTTAGAGGTGTTTTATATATGTACTATCTGTACTCTTATGAGAGTATATCTCATTTTCTCATTTTTTAAAATTTTTTTGGCCTGTTTGGAGAGAATATGTTTAATAGATTATTATAAGTAATTTGGATTGGTTAATTTTTTTAGTGTTTTGCATACTCTATATACTCTGAGTATACCCATTTCTCATTTTCTTTCTTTTTTGGGTCTATTAGAAATGAAAATTTTGATTGGTTGATTTTGGAGATAGATTTGCATGTGTACTCTTTGTACTCTCATGAGAGTACATACCATTTTTACATTTTGGAGCTATTTTGCATGTGACATATTTATGTTTGAGGAGATGAATGAGATAAATGACTGATGTGATGATGAAGTTGTTATGTCTAATGACCTAAATATTGGAAAACTCCTTGGCACCACCATTCACAATGAAAAGAGAGTATACCTTTGTCTTGTGATTATGCACATCAAATGGGTTGGTGTTAGGAAGGATTATACTAGTTATTGGCCAAACTCTAAGAAATTGAAATCAAATGATTTTTTATGTACAAAAGCAGGTCGAAAGAAAGGTGTTAATCTAAAATGCTCAGTCAAATTCAATAAAATAGATACAAGGAGTGATTGTCCAGCCATGATTAGATTTTTTTATTGATTTAGATGAGAGTTGGAAGGTTAAAAAATATATAGAAAGTCATAATCATTCATTGGCAAAGTCGGGTGACCTACATCTTCTCAGATCATACATAAGCATCAGTAATGAGAAGGCAGCTGTGTTGAAGATAATGACAAAGGCCGAAATTAGAGCAACTGATGCGTTAAGCTACCTAAGTGAGGAAGTTGGCGACATGGAGAATATTGGCTTCACAAAAAGAGATGCTTTCAATTTCATCCAAAAAGAGAGAAGATCGAGGATTGCAAATGGTGATAGTAATGCATTAATACAACTATTCAAGGAAAAATAAGTGGAAGATGGGATGTTTACATGGGAAGTCCAAGTTGATGAGCCAGATTGCTTGGTTAGTTTTTTTTTAAGCAATGACATGTCAAAGATAGAATATGATTATTTTGGGGATATCATAATTTTTGATACAAGCTATCAACTCAATAAATATAATCTTGTTTATTCCCCTTTTGTTGGAGTGAATCACCACTAGCAAAATATCTTATTTGGAGAAGCCTTTCTATTAGAAGAGACAATTGAGTCATTCACATGGCTATTTAAGACATTTATCCAGTTAATGAGTGACAGGCATCCTATAATAATATTCATTGATCAAGATTAAGCAATGACGAGAGCTATCAAAATTGTATTACCACATAATTATCATAGGTTGTGTCAATGACATATTTCGAAGAAAGCTCATTCGAAGGTACATTGCTTTAATAGTAATAAGACAGTACAAGGTCTATTCTATACATGCATGAGCAAGTGTGACTCACAGGAAGAGTTTGAGCAAGCTTGGTCTACCATGCTAAATGAAGGCAATTTGCATGATCATGCTTGGCTATTTGAGCTTTATAAAATTAGATGCAAGTGGTCCACCACATTCTGCAAAGACTCATTATGTATGGAAAACTTATCAATGCAACATAGTGAGTCCACAAATAATTTATGTTATGGAATCTCTAAACCAACACATTCAATAACATATTATTTCTTAGGATTGGAGAAGGTTATGGACACATGATGCCAGAATGAACATTATGAAGATTTCAAGTGCAGCCAGTCAACAATTGTTCCTATTGTTAAGACTAGTCTAATTCTGAAACAATCCGCTATATTTTACTCAAGAAAACTTTAGAGGAAGAATTTTTGTATGGAGTTGGAGGATTAGCGACAAATGTTAATGGGTGGAGTATTTGGTGAGAAACTTAGAATAAATATGCTTCCAAAACATGGAATATCCATTTCAACAAGACATGCCTAAATGTAACTTGTACCTATAAAAATTTGAAATGATGGGATTATTTTGTGCCCACTGCATCTGAGTTATTAGTCAAAAAGATATTATGCGCATTTTGGATAAGTATCTTCTCATATGATGGTCAACTTGAGAAAAGAGGGATATCTACTTTGACAGTGCTTACAAGAACTTAAAAGATGTGTAAGGCAATGATGGAAATGAATTTGGCAATATTTTTTGGAACCACATCAGTCGATATGCATATCAAATAAGCACCAGGGCACAAGGTAATAAGATAGCTGAGGAGTATATGCTTGGATCCTTTAAAAAACTATCAGATAATATCGACTATATATTATGTAGGAATTTACCTCCAACTGAAAGAACAGCTGAGAAGAAGAAGTCAACAACAATAGATAAAGGAAATGATGTTTTAAGGGATCCAGTTAAGCAACGACTAAAGGGTGTTTCAAATGCAAGGCTTAATGGATATTGGAAGAGAACCAATAAAGCCAACAGTAATTTTTTATTTGCCTCTGAAGTTATAGTATTTAAATATTGCTTTTAAACTTTAAACCATCCTATTTTTGTTGTTAGAGACTAAAGAATAACGAGAGGGGTGAAGAAGAGATGTAGAGTCATTTCTATTATGCTGAGTGCTTTTGAGGTATGCATGGAAAACCATCGTCATCTTTGTGACATATCATTAATCTGATATTCTATTTTAGGAATTTAACTCAAGCTCAACAATCAATCAGTCGGCTGAAGGGTACACTAAGCTGATGATGGATATCATTACAAGAAAACATTTTAGTGCATGATATCATTTAGTTGTCTGTTCTTCGATTGTACATACTTTAATGTCGATTTGATTAAAAATGTGTCAGTTAGTAGATAATATGTTGCACTTGGTGACTATTCTTTGTACTTTGACATCTACTGGATTTATTTTTAATGTGGTGGTGATATTCTGTAGTATAAACCACTGAAAATTCACATCAATGGATTCTGGTTCTATAAGAACATTTTATCTCAAACATGTGAAATAACCTCAAACACCTTGTATCTGCATCTTCTACATTTTTTATCTGCAAGTAGGGTAGATCATTTGACATAAAAGGGGAAAATGGAGTGTACTCTCTGGAGAGTACGGAGAGTACACGTGCAAAATAACCCTTTAGATCGACAAAAGAACCCCCAAATAGCTTGTATTTGCATCTACTAACTATTTTATCTACTATAAATAACTGGAAGAAAAGGGAAAAATAGAGTGTACTCTGTGGAGAGTACAAAAAGTACACATGCTAAACAACCCCTTAAATCGGTAAAAGAACCTTCAAACAGCTTGCATTTGCATCTACTAACTATTTTATCTACAAATAGGGCCAAATAATTGGCAGAAAAGGGGAAAATGGGGTGTAATCTCTGGAGAGTACATGTGCTAAACAATCCCTTAAATTGGCAAAAGAATCTCTAAACAACTTGCATTTGCATCTACAAACAATTTTATCTGCAAACAATGCCAAAAAACTGGTAGAAATGGGGAAAATGGGTGTATCTCTCTGGAGAGTCTGACATGCTAAACAATCCCTAAAATTGACAAAAGAACCTCCAAACAGCTTGCATTTGCATCTATAAACTATTTTATCTGCAAATAGGGCCAAATAATTGGTAGAAAAGGGGAAAATAGGGTGTACTCTCTGGAGAGTACAGAGAGTACACATGCTAAACAACCCTTAAAATCGGCAAAAGAACCTCCAAATAGCTTGCATTTGCATCTATAAACTATTTTATCTCCAAACAGGGCCAAAGAATTGACAAAATGGTGAAAATGGGGTGAACTCTCAGACAGATGCAGAGTACACATGCAAAGCTAACTCCCAATTTGAATGAAAAATTAGTGGAAATGCTGAAAAAATCGAAAAGTATATTCTCATGAGAACATAGTACGTGCAAAATAGCCCCTGGAAGCAAATCAGTTCGAAGAGAATTTTCTTTATAGAACTTTCAATTAAATTTTAGCTCTTTGAGCAAAATAATAAATAATATTTAATAAATTATTAGAATATATTAGACTGTGACATTGAGTTTCGGTAAATGGTAGTGCTCTTAAACTGTTTTCCTTTTTTTAAAAAAAAAAACTGAAAATAAAATAAAATAAATCATGATTTTCAACTCTGATCCGAATTAGTAGGAGTAAATGGAATTGCTCTTAACATACACGATATTTATAAGACATGATTAGAATGATTGTAAGTTTGGATCCGAACTATTTTGACTAAATGGTACTGCTCTTATTACACACGTATTTTATAAAGCCCAAACAAGGTATCCACAATTGCATTTACATATTTTCATCTTAAATTTGATATTTTATATTTAAAAATTTGATTAATTACTTTATCTGTACTATATCATTTATTGCTATTTTTACAAATAAAGCATAGTTTCAGAAATATTTAAAATATTTTTAATGTAAACTTTTTTAAAAATAACTATTTTACCTTCGATCAGTGTTATATATTATTATTTTATACAGAGAATTTATGTATTATTTATTGAAACTTCAAATACATTTCTAGTTTCTCAAATTTATTTTATTTCAAATTACAATCAGTGTCAAATAAAATAGAAAATGAGAAAATAGTCTGTACTCTCAAGAGAGTACAAAAAGTACACTTACAAAACAGCTCAAAAAAACTAACAATCATGCTCCAAAGAGCTTGTAATGAAATATATTAAACATATTCTCTCCAAACAGACCAAAAAATCTGGAAAAAAAAGAGTAAAAATGGTCTGTACTCTCATGAGAGTATAGAGAGTGCACCTGCAAAACAACTCCAAAAAGCTAATATTCAGGCTCCAAACAACCTGTAATGGAATCCTTTAAACATATTCTTTCCAAACAGGCCAAGAAAGTTTGAAAAAAAAATGTGAAAATGGTCTGTACTCTCATGAGAGTAGAAAGAGTAAACCTTCAAAAATAGCTCAGACTCTAAATAATCTGAAATTGAATCTATTAAACATATTCTCTCCAAATAGACCAAAAATTCTAGAAGAAAATGAGAAAATGGTCTCCACTCTCATGAGAGTACCGAGAGTACACATGCTAAACTGCTAAAAAAAGCTACCCATTAGCCTACAAATTGCTCCAAATGGTATGTAATAAACATAATTTTTCCAAATAGGCTAGAAAAAGTTTAAAAAATGATGAAATAGTATGTACTCTCAGGAGAGTATAAAGAGTACAACTGCAAAACAGCTTTAAAAAGCTAATATTCAGGCTCCAAACATGTAATGAAATCTATTAAACATATTCTCTCTAAATAGGCAAAAAAATCTAAAAAAAAATGAGAAAATGATCTATACTTTCATGAGAGTACACATGACAAACTGCTAAAAAAAAAGCTACCCATCAACCTCCAAATTACTTCAATTGGTATGTAATAAACATATTTTCTCTAACAAGAAAAAATAAAAAAAAATAGTCACTCTCGGAGAGTACAAAGACTAGCTGCAAAAGCTCAAAAAAGCTAATCAGCTCCAACAACCTATAATAGAATCTATTAAATGTATTCTCTCTAAATAGACAAAAAAATCTGAAAAAAAATGAGAAAAATGGTATATACTCTCATGAGAGTCTGAGAACATATATCAAACTTCAGCTACCCATCGACCTCTAAATTACTTGGTATGTAATAAAATATTTTCTCCAAACATGCCAAAGAAATTGGAAAAATAGAGAAAATAGTTTATACTCTCTAAATGCAGAGAGTACACATGAAAAGAAAATAGTCTATACTCTCAGAGTATAGAAACCTAAAATAGCTCAAAGCTACCCATCGTCTCAATTACTTCAAATGGTATGTAATAAACATATTTTCTCCAAACAGGCCAAAAAAAGTGAAAAAAATGAGAAAATAGTCTGTACTCTTAGGAGAATACAGAGAGTACACATGCAAAATAATTAAAAAAGGCTAACAATCAGGCTCCAAATAGCTTGTAATGGAATATATTAAATATATTCTCTCCAAATAGGCCAAAAAATCTGGGAAAAAATAAAGTAAAAATGGTATGTACTCTCATGAGAGTATAGAGAGTACACCTGTAAAATAGCTCAAAAATGTAATATCCAGGCTCCAAACAACCTATAATGCAATCTATTAAACACATTCTTTCCAAACAGGCCAAAAAAGCTAAAAAAAAATGTGAAAATGGTTTGTACTCTCATCAGAGTATAGAGAGTACACATGTCAAATTGCTGAAAAAAAGCTATCCATCAGCTTTCGAATTGCTTCAAATGGTATGTAATAAACATATTCTCTCCAAATTGATTGATAGAGGAATTTAAGTATGAATCCAAACTTCAACAAATTTGAATATGTTGAAATATGGATTCAAAATTTTAATAGGATGCTTCCATAGGTTCATTTTGTTTTGAATTTGAATTTTGTGATTTGAGGACCCTTTCCTTTAACAAATTTGGGTATGTTAAAGTAAGGGTCAAATGATTTTATTTTTGTTTGAATGTTTTGGATTTTGTTTTACATACTTAGCGAATTTAGGTTTGCTAAATGAAGTAAAAGTGATTGTTTCTTTTGAAAATTTATTTTATTTTGATTTTGAAAAATTTTGGAATTCTTATTTAACAAATTTAGGTATGCTAAGTAAAGAACCTAAGTGTTGTTTTGATTTTTGAAAAATAGGATTCTTAGGAAATTTAGATATGCTAAAAAAATCCTAAGTTTTTCATTTGTTTGGAAAATTTTGATTTTTGAAAAGGGTGGGATCATTTAACAAATTTGGTATGCTAAGGGAATCCTAAGTGCTTGATTTTTTAGGTGATTGAAAGTGGAGATTCAATTTTAGCAAATTTGGTATGCTAAAGATGAAATCCCACTTGGTTTTCTGAAATGAAAATTTCACTTAGCAAATTTGAGTATGCTAATATGAAATTCAAAATGGTGTGTTTAAAATTTTCATGTCATTTTTGATTTTGAAAAATGGAAACTTCTCCTTAGCAAATTTAATATGCTAAGGGAAGAAGTTTCAAAGGTGTTTGATTGTTTTTGTTTTGACTTTGGAAACTTTACTTATCAAATTTGAGTATGCTAGGTGAAGTTCCAAAATATGTTTTGAAAAGTTTTTGAATTTTTGATTTGGAAACGTTATTTAACAAATTTAGGTATGTTAAATGAAGTTCCAAATATTGTTTGGAAATTTTGAAATTTTTGGATTTGGAGAGTTCACTTAACAAATTTGGGTATGTTAAGTAAGTTCCAAAATGTGTTATTGAAATTTTTTGATTTTTGAATTTGGAAACTTCACTCAACAAATTTGGGTATGTTAAGTGAGGTTCCAAATGTGTTTAGAGAATTTTGAAATGTGATTGTTGATTTTGAATTTTTGTTTTTGAATTTGTAAACTTTACTTAGCAAATTTGATTATGCTAAATGAAATTCCAAATGTATGTTTGAAAAATTTTGTTGGATTTTAGATTTGGAGACTTCACTTAACAAATTTGAGTATATTATTATTTGGTTAGGTTATTCACAAACAACCTGAGGCCTATTTTTAAGCTAACATGCATGGATAGGAAGCCATGTAGTTTTAGAAAGATCTCTTGGATCATGATTTCTTGTAGTCACTAAGTTGCATTTAAGACATCTCCCACTAAATTTTTTTATAGGTTCACAAAGATGAGCCAATAAAGGTTGATGACCCACAAACTGCTATCATTGTGGTGGAGGAGCATCAGTCAGAGATATGAATCATCTCAGTAGATCGATATTTAATTCATAGTGAATCTAGCTCTTCATCAGTTACTTTCATTGTCAGTAATTTCATTGCAGCTAGCAGAGGCATATCAATTTGTAGACTTCTCATCCAGAGATGTCATGCCTAAGCCGATGCTCCAGCTTATTGACACATCGTGCTCTCGATTCGAGGACAAGTAATACATTCTTCAGTCAACTCCATTTTCGTATATAAAATACCCAATCTGTTTAATTTAGCTCGCTTTCAAACATTGCTCACTTGCGGGGTGATCTATTCTGGTGAATATCCTTATTATGCGGCGGTCGATGAGTTAACGAACAAAATCTATCAGATGCACATGTCGATGCCTTCGCCTTTTTACTGGTCGAGAAGTATTCGCTCTGTCTGGGGATGTATGTCCCCTATTTGTACATTTCATGCTTGCATTGGGTATGTTACCCCACAGGAATGTTGGGTATTACGATTCAATTCTTATTTGTTTAAATAAAAGCTAGAATCTATAATCGTTCTCTTCTTTTCTTGCAGAGTTATGCCTGGTACGGCTTAAAGACGGAAAGAAAAATATTCATCCAGCATGTCACTGCAGATAGTGTGTTGAGGGCTGAGTTAATCTTACTGCCAGTTATAGATAATCAGCACTGAACTCTCCTGGTTGGGCATATTAAGTTAGGGACCTGGTATTTTTACAACTCATTACCCAAATCAACCCATAAGAGCATTCTTCCTGAGATTGTAAGAACAGTTTTCAAATTTGGTTCCTCTTAACTATTTTTTTTTTGGGCCAACTTATTGAGATTATGTTCTGGCTATTCAGATCAAATTACTTGTTGAAGATCTTGGCCAGTCTTTTACGAGCGATCCAGAAAATGGCCAATCGAAATGGTGAGTGGGTTGCCAGTCCAAGCTAACAGTGTTGACTGCGGGATGTTTATCTGCAAGTACATGGAGGCAGCAATCCATAAACCCCAGTGGCGGGATGACTATGGGCTCAAGAAGATGAATATATTTAGGGCTGAGTTCGCTTACGCTATATTTTGTTTGGGACTGAAAAATTCAATCTGAGAATTGTACATTTGAAGTTTGATATTTTACAATCATTAGTTTTACAAGCTATTATTTATTATCTTAAAACTTTCCTAGAGAGAGCATGTGCACAATCTGTTCATGTTCTCCAGCTTTGCAGGTGTGCTATCTGTAATAACTCATTGAGCTTAAATATATAGGATTTAGTTCAATGTGGCCCTTCATTAATAACTCATTGAGAATTATAGGATTTAGTTCAAATGATTCATTAACCCCCAGAAACTATCCAAACAGCCTCCAAATTGCTTACATTGGAATGTAATGAACATAATCTCAAGAAGCAGGCAAAATAAACTAGAAAAAAGGTCGTAAAAGATCTGTACCCTCAAGAGAGGTACAGAGAGTACAGATGTCAAAAACCCCCTAGAAACCATCTAAACAAATTGCTTCTATTAGAATGTAATGAACATTATCTCAAAAAAATAACTGGAAAAAAGTCATAAAAGATCTTGTACCTCAAGAGAGGTACAGAGTACGATGCCAAAACCCCTAAACTATCCAAACAAATTTCCAAATTACTTATTAATGAATACAATGAACATAATCTCAAGAAGCATGCAAAATAAACTAGAAAAAAGATCATAAAAGATCTGTACCCTCAAGAGAGGTATAGATAGTACAGATGCCCTAAACCCCCAGAAACCATCCAAACAACTCCAAATCCATTGGAATGCCCTAAACATAATCTAAACAGAAAAATAAATTGAAAAGGTTCTAAATGATCTCAGACCTCAAGAGAGGTACAGAGTACAGATGAAAAGACCCCAAAACCATCCAAACAAACCTCCAAATTGCTTCCATTGGAATGCCTAAACATAATCTCAATAAGGCAAATAAACTAAAAAATAAAAGATTCAGACTCTCAAGAGTACAGAGTACAGATACAAAACCCCAAATCATCCAAATAGCCTCAAATCAACATTGCAAATGAACATAATCTCAAGAAGATAAAATAAATTAAAAAAGGTCATAAAAGATCTGCATTCAAGAGAGGTACAGAGAGTAGATGAAAACCCCAAAACCATCCAAATAGCCTCCAAATTGCTTCATTGAAATGCCCTAAACATAATCTCAAAAATAAAATAAATTGGAAAAATACTCTAAATGATCTCACCTCAAGAGAGGTACAGAGAGTACAGATACAAAATACCCCCCAAAAACCATCCAAACTGACTCCAAATTGCTTCCATTGGAATGCCCTAAATATAATCTCAATAATTAGGCTAAAAGAAATTGAAAAAGTAGACCCTAAAAGATCTGTACCCTCAAAAGAGGTACAGAGAGTACATATGTCAAAAACCCCTCAGAAACTATCCAAACAGCTTTCAAATTGCTTCATTGGAATGCCCTAAACATTATCTCAAGAAGCAGGCAAAATAAAATGGAAAAAAGAAAAAGATCTCAGAGAGGTAGAGTGATGCAAAACCCCTAAAACCATCCAAAACCTCCAAATCGCTACATTGGAATGTAATGAACATAATCTCAAGAATGTGAAAATAAACTGAAAAAAGGTCATAAAAGATCTGTACCCTCAAGAGAGGTATAGAGAGTACAGATGCTAAAAACCCCACAGAAACCATCCAAGTAGCTTTCAAATTACTTCCATTAGAATGTGATGAACATTATCTCTAGAATCAGGCAAAATAAACTAGAAAAAAAGCTCATATATGATCTGTACCCTCAGGAGAGGTACAGAGAGTACAGATGCAGAAAAATCTATAAAAAATAACCAGTCACCCTCCAAACTGCTTCCATTGGTAATGTACCGTATATTTATTACAAATAATGATTACAAGGTCCTTAGGGGATTAACTCAATAACTACTGCTTAAAGAGCTACAAATAGCCTAGTGAGAAAATCCCTAGTAAATACGCCTAAATATCTTGTGCTTGTTAAGTTAAAGAGAGTCATCTTAGGACTCTAAAGTATTCTGTAAAAGATTGTACAATCGAAGAACACAAAACTAGATGATGTCATGCATTAAAATATTTTCCTGAAATAATATCCATCATCAGCTTAGTGTACCCTTCAGCCGACTGATTGATTGTGGAGCTCGAGTTAAATTCCTGCATGTAGAACATCGTATTAGTTGATGATTTCTTACAGCATCAATGTGTGATATTCTGACGCATCAAAAAAACACTCGGCATAATAGAAAGGTGATGCAACTTGTGATGAAACACGCTCTACAACACTATCGACGTACTTTGGTTTCTCGCAACAACAAAAAAGTAGAATGGTTTGAAGATTAACGCAATATTTAAAATACTAAAACTAATATGCAATAGAAAATTACTCTTGGCTTTCTTGGATCTCT
The DNA here is from genome assembly GCA_021442155.1 of Cymbidium sinense. Taxonomy (NCBI): domain Eukaryota; kingdom Viridiplantae; phylum Streptophyta; class Magnoliopsida; order Asparagales; family Orchidaceae; genus Cymbidium; species Cymbidium sinense. The sequence continues at coordinate 61,888 of JAKCPB010000838.1, read as the reverse complement.
CCCAATATCCCTTAAGCTCGAGTTGGAAAACACCCTTTGATGTTGCTTAACCTGATCCTTTAAGATGTCTTTTACTTGTCTATTTTGGTTGGCTTCTTCTTAATACTGTGAGGAGAATTTCACTTATTATGAGTCGACATCATCATATAGTTTTTTAAGGATCCAAGCATATACCCTCGACTCTTATCACTGTCTCGATGCTTATTTGATATGCATATCGACTTATGTGGTTCAAAATAATGCCGAGCATTTCCATCCGGTTTCCACATCTCTTAATTTTTTGTATACACTATCAATGTAAATATCCCTCTTTGCTCTGGTAGACCATCGCATGAGAAGATACTTGTCCGGAATGCGCACAAAATCTTCGACTAAGAACTTTGATAAGGCACAAAGTAATCCCATCATTTCAAATTTTTTGCAAGTACAAGTTACATCTAGTCCCATCAAAATGCACGCCCATATTTTGGATGCATTTTATTCTCTAAGTTTCTCATGTAATACTATGGTGTCATATCCGACTTAGCACGATAGCCTCCAACTCCATGCAAAAATTCCTCCTCAAACATAGTATAAACCTTTCTTGTATAAAACATAGCAGCTTGTTTTAGAATTGGACTGATCTTAATAATAGGAATAATTGCGATGCTACACTTGAAGTACACATGTTCATTCATGTCTCCATAACCTTCTCCAACCCCAAGAAACAATCTGTGAGTGAACTTGTTGTTTTAGATATTTCATGACATACATTGGTCGTGGACTCACTACGTTGCATTGACAAGATGCCCATGCAGAATAAGTCCTTGTTGAATGCAGTGGATCACTTGGATCTAATCTTATAAAGCTTAGACAGCCAAGCATGATCATGGAAATTGCCTTCTTCTAGTAAGCTTCTCTTCTTCAAACTCTTCCTCTGAGTCACACTTACTCATGCATGTATAAAATATCCCTTGTACTCTCTTATTACTATTAAAGCAATGAACCTTGGAAGGAGCTTTATTTGAAATATGCCATTAGCACAACCAATGATGAGTATGTGACAATATAATTGATAGTTTCGCCATACCGATCTTGATGAATATTATAGGATGTTTGTCCATCAATAAGAAATGTTTGGAATATCCATGAGAATGACTCAATGTCTCTTCTGATAAAAAAGCTACTCCAAATAATGCATTTTGTCAGTGATGATTCACTCCAACAAGAGGAGCACAAACAAGATTATATTTATTGAGTCGATAGCTTGTATCAAAAATTATCATATCCCCAAAATAATCATATTCTATCCTAAACATGTCATTGCTCTAAAAAAAGCTTACTAAGCAATCCGACTCATCAACTTGTACATCCCATGCAAACATCACATCCGCTGCTTGCCTTTCCTTAAACAACTGTATTAATGCATTATTGTCACCATTCGCAATCCTCGATCTTTTCTTTTCTCAATAAAATTGAAAGCATCTTTTTTTGAACCCAATATTCACGCCGCTAACTTCTCGCTAGATAGTTGAATGTATCGCTTCAATTCGCCTCTATCATTATCTTCAACACGACGCTTCTCATCGCTAATGCATCGGTGATGAGAAGATGTCAACAAGCTCGCTAAAGAATGATTATGACTTTCAGATATTTTTAATCGTCCATCTCCAAATCAACAGAGAATCTAATCATGGCACAACCGCTTCTTATCAAATTTCCGAATTTTGTTAAGCCATTTAAACTGTAGACTTCTTCCCACCGCTTTTGCACATAGAAAATCTTTGATTTCAATTTCTTGAGTTTGGCCAATAACTTGTATGGTCCTTCAACAGCTAATTTGATGTGCATAGTCACAAGATAAAGGTATACACCTCGGTTCATTCTCAACAATGGTGCTGGAGTTTTCCCAAATTTGGGTCATTAGACATCACGACTTCATCGACTACTCATTGACCGCATTCATCCAAAAACAAACAAAAAATATGTGACAGAATACAGATGCAAAATACCACCCAAAAATCATCCAAGCAGCCATCAAATTACTTCCATTGGAATGTAATGAACATAGTCTCAAGAAACATGCAAAATAAATTGGAAAAGAATGAATGATCGTACCTGAGAGGTACACGAGTACATATGCAAAAAAACCCCCTAGAAATCATCAAAGCAACCTCTAAATTACTTCCATTGGAATGTAATAAACATAATCTCAATAAGCAGCCAAAGAAATTGAAAAAATAGGCCCTAAATGCTCTGTACCCTCAAAAGAGGTACAAAGAGTACAAATTTCAAAAAACCTATAAAAAATAACCCGTCACCCTCCAAATTGCTCCTGATATAATGTAATGAACATATTTACTCCAAGAAGGCCAAAATAAATTGGAAAAAAGGCCATAAATGATATGTACCCTCAAAAGAGGTGCAGAGAGTACAGATGCAAAATGCCCCCCAAAAATCATGCAAACAGCCTTCAAATTGCTTCCATTGGAATGCCCTAAATATAAACTTAGGAACCAGGCCAAAGAAACTGTGAAAAAAGATCATAATGATCTCAGACTCAAGAGAGTACAGAGAGAGATGCAAAAAACCCCTAAACCATCCAAACAGCCTCCAAATACTTCCATTGGAATGTAATGAACATAATCTCAAGAACCAGGCAAAATAAACTGGAAAAAGTCAGCCCTAAATGATCTATACCCTCAAGAGAGGTATAGAGAATACATATGCAAAATACCCCCAGAAACCATCCAAATAGCCTCCAGATTACTTCCATTGGAAGGCCCTAAATATAATATAAAGAAGCAGACAAAATAAACTGGAAAAAAGAAGTCCCTAAATACTATGTACCCTCTAGAGAGGTACAGAGAGTACATATACAAAACCATCCAAATCATCCAAGCATCAAATTACTTCCATTGGAATGTAATGAACATAATCTAAAGAAGTAGGCAAAATAAACTAGAAAAGAAGTCTAAATGTTCATCTCCAGAGGTACAGAGAGTACAGATATAAAAAATCACCCAGAAATTATCCAAACAGCCATCAAATTGCTTCCATTAGAATGTAATAAACATAATCTAAAGAAGTAGGCAAAATAAATTGGAAAAAAAAGTCCCTAAATGCTCTGTACCTTCTAGAGAGGTACAAAGAGTACAGATGCAAAAAACTACCCAGAAATCATCCAAACAGCCATCAAATTGCTTCCATTGGAATGTAATGAACATAATATAAGGAAGTAGGCAAAATAAACTTGAAAAAGAAGTATCTAAATGCTCTGTACCCTCCAGAGAGGTACAGAGTGTACAGATACAAAAAAATATCCGTAAATCATCCAAATTATCAAATTACTTCCATTGGAATGTCCTAAACATAATCTCAAGAAAGCGTAAAATAAACTAAAAAAGGAGTCCTAAATGCTCAGACTTTCAAGAGAGGTACAATACATATGCAAAATAACACTAAAAGTAAAAAAATTCAACCAAACAAAGATCCAAATTACTTCTAATGGAATGTAATGAACATATTCTCTTCGCATTAGAATATCACTAACAAACCATAGAAAAATTGTATGAGAAATATTACCGATGAATTTTTATTTAATACATCCTCAGCTAAATTGGTCGCTATTTCCTCAACGTTCTCCATCTTCATGGTTCTTTTGTAAAGAGGAAATGAGATTTTCTATTTCTCTCGCTGAAAAAATACACCGAACCATAACTATATATTTCTTTAAATTCCCGCGCATTCTTCTCCAGTTGAACGGGCGGGTCGGGCTGGGAAGCGAACGGCCAGAATACGCTATCCCTTTACGCCCCATTCAGCATCGCTGCTAAGCACTAAAACGGGAAAAAAATACCTTTTGCCGCTGATGGATTGGAGTCGCGACGCAGCTACGTGCGACTGGACGTAATATTTTCTCTATGATCAGAGCGCAATCTTGGAAATAAATGAGGTAGGTTTTGATAATTGATTTTAAAATTTGAGTATTAAGTGTTAAAAATTATTTTTATTATTAAATAAATTAAAAATAATATCAAATACTTTGTAACTAAAAAAGAAGAGCATATTCTTTACTTTAAAGGTTGTATATATATATATATATATATATATATATATATATATATATATATATATATATATATATATATATATATATATATATATATAATGAAATTAGTTGTATTAAAATTATGATACTTAATTACTTACATTTAAAACTTGATAAAAATTAATTATCTATATTAAAAAATCTCCCTACTGCCTTTCATAATAAAAAAAATATATCTGCTTAAAATCCGGCTAAAACAGTAATCACCTTTCAATATTTTGAAAATAAAGTCGAATTTTTTTTTTCTAAAACCTTTCAGCATTTCCATTTTTGATCCCGTCATTTTTATGCTCTCTAGTTCTTGAAGACCACCCAGTTAATGTAAACCGAATTAAATAAAATAATTTGTCTATAGAAAAGAAAGAATAATAGTTAGTCCTCCCATTCTCTGTCTAATCCCATCTATTTACGTCTCTCCTCCCAAGCAGGTAAAACCCGCTCCGACTCACCTCCTTGCATTAGATTTTATCTTTTTTTTTCATTGCTCGGTCATCTTCATTTGCATGTGCAAGCCAAGCGTCGACGACCTCTCTAACTTGGTTGTCGACAAGCTTCCTTTCTGCACCTCTCCATTCCTCTGTCAACTTTCTTTTTGCCATCCTCTTCACCTATCTGTGTAGCTCAAGCCTTCATCTACCATACTTCAAACTATACCATGACCAGCCCTCGAATCACTCAGCCGGCTCACTCTCTCCACTTCTTTTCCAGCTAGCACAAAACCAAACACTTGTCATCATCCCTTTCCTCTATTCTCTCTCTAAAAAGAGAAGAATAATTTACTCTCTCCCTCTAAACAAAGAGTAAAAAAAAATCCTTTTTTTCATTTTATCTTCCTTCCAAACTGAGACTCTCTCTCTCTCTCTCTCTTTCATGTTTGCCGAAATTTTTTTTAAAAAAATCTATTTTATTCTATATTATTTTTCTTATCTTGTCGTTCTCTTTCCAGCCAAATCACTCATCTCTCTATTTCATGTTTGCCGAAATTTTTTTTAAAAATTCTATTTTATTCTATCTTATGTTTTTTATCTTATCATTTTTTTTGAAATGGTATCACCAACACCCCTTATCTTGTGGATGTCTGACTAATCCCACGGAGTCTACATTCATCATGTTTGTATTGATTTACCATTACGATATTCTAAGAGGATTCAATTTCCAAATCAACCGAGAGATTTTTATCTTATCGTTGTCTTTCTAACTAAGAGATCACTCATCCCTCTCTCACTATTTGTCTAAGCCGAGGGATACTTTTTTCTTTATTTTTTATTTTTTATAATTTACTGTTTATTATAAACTCACTGTTAAGAAAAAAAGTATAAATATATAATTAGAAAAATCCTATTTGATTTTATGGTTTGTTTACGCGACGCTTCCCATAAGTACGATAGGTACAAAAATTACACGGCTCTTAATATATTCAAAATATGTAGCATGCATTCATTATTAAAATTAGCTAATATTTGAAAAACCATAATAAATTTAATTTTAATCAAATGTGGGTTATATAACCTATCAAAGTAAAGAAAAAAAACTAATTAAATAAACAAACTAAACTAAAAAGTAACTAATAAACTAATAACAAAAACTAATAAAAAGCTAAAAACCTAACAATAAAAGCTAAATTACTAATAATTAAACTAAACTAAAAAACTACACTAAACTAATAAACTAAGTTACTAATAAACTAAACTAACAAATCAAAAATAACTAACTAATAATAACTAAACTAAATAACTAATTACTAATAAATTGACGATGTCATCAGCCAACGCAAAACGCGGTTCGAGAATATAGCATGCTGATGTCATGACATGCTCACGACATGGCCATTGACATGCCCGTGACATAGATGCCCGCATGAAGCGAGGGTTGTCGCATGTAGTGAATCCCCAAAGCTTACTTTTTTCAGCACGCATTTTGCCGCGGTAGCCGACACGTCACGGCCGCACCCACATATTTTCCGGTCGAATGTGCTCGATTATGGACATTATTTTTCTAGCGCAAAGATATCGGCTTTCTGCATGGACAGTATTGCATGCGGTTCATAAAATAGCACAAAGACTGCATGGCGTGATCGGCCCGATGTCGGACATGCTTACAACGCTGCCATAATGCCCCGATGCACGCATGCTCGATCGCGGAGCGGGCCGGCCTCACTTAAAGACGGGCTAAAACTTTCACCAGGTTCCAAAATCTCCAAAAGCTTACTTTTTCACTACGCATTCCTACCGGTGCCCACGCTTAGGTACCGCATCGCGCGTATGGTAAACCCCATCGTCCCCGGCGGGTTGGCTGGGGTGACCGCTACCACATGCGCAATATGCGGATCAAAGACTCAATGCATAAGAATTTAAGTCATCTACAAAGGATTCTACCGTCATTCCAACTATATTCGTGGCATCCACGCCTTAATCCGAAGACGAATGTCGCGACATCGCCACATCTATAAGCGCCTACCATAGTCAGAGGATGACTCGACGCCAGTTTTTTAGCGTGGATCGACTTAGGTGTCATCATAATCTTGCACACGATTTAGCCACTAGCTTTTCAACCATGCGCGATGACCAATTGTGTGAATCAACAATTCCTTTTGTACTAGGTTGAATTACTATCGCAACACGATCATCAGTAAGGTAAAACTAACCTATATCACGATGGTCTAAACCCAACTCACATTCTATGGTGAACAATCCAACACTTGGTGAATTCGCTTCAAATGATAGAAGAGCGACATCAAGGATCAAAAGCAATGTCGCTATGAATGCTTCGCCACAAATAGTTATGATGCATTTGGATGAAATTTATCACCGATTAGGGATGCATTCACAAACAACCCGAAAATACCGTTCCGCAAGGTTCGATGAACAAGGCTCTCACTCCTCGCTTTCGTGGGACTTGCCCGATCCGTTAGGACGCTTCTCCAAATTACAATTGAGCCATCGATAGATCCCGATTCTCATTTGCATGTACAAGTTCGATTACTTGGGAATCTCGAAGTTTCTTCCTCCGCTTATTGATATGTTTAAACTCGGAGTGACCTCACCCATTTTGTCATTCTAAGCCATGTGACGACTGGGGATCGCCGGTATTGTCATTCTCTCAGGCTCTGCATGGGATAATGTGGGTTGGGCTCATAACTTTCACCCACCCCTCATTGTCGCAATGAGAGAACGAGGCTCTTCAACGCCGAAGGGCACGATGGGCCACCAGCTGCGTTCTCGGCCACGCACCCATCGGGCGAGTGAGTTTACGCGATGCTTGATGCTCTGCAGACGTGCTCACCGAGGCCTCGCACAACTTACATTCATAAACTCAATAGTTTGCATGATTTTGCAATTCACACCACGTATTGTATTGCTATCTTCATCGATGAGAGTGAGATATCCCCTCGATGTCCATCCACATGGAGCATGACGGTGCTCCACGCCACTAAGCCCAACACGGTGGACCGCCCGGGTCACAGCGATCCGAACACTTTATCGGGTCATTCAATCGGTAGGAGCGACGGGCGGTGTGTACAAAGAGGTGGGATGCAGTCAACGTGAGCTGATGACTCGGGCTTAGTTGGAATTTCTCATTGAAGACCAATAATTGTAATGATCTATTCCCATCACAATAAAATTTTCAAAAGATTACTCGGGCATGTCGGCCAAGGCTATATACTTGTTGAATACATCAGTGTAGTGCGCATGCAGCCCAGAACATCTAAGGGCATCACAGACCTTTTATTGCCTCAAACTTTCATGGCCTAAATGACCATAGTCCCTCTAAGAAGCTGGTCGCAGAGGTTGAACTCCGCATAGCTTGTTATCAGGCTGAGGTCTCGTTCATTAACGGAATTAACCAGACAAATTGCTCCACCAACTAAGAACGGGCATGCACCACCACCCATAAAATCAAGAAAGAAGCCTTTCATTTCTCCTCTTTCTCTCTCTCTCTTGGTTTCCTAGTGAGAGAAGCTCTAGGATGCTGGGGTGACCATGGGTCGCCTCACCTGAGGAGGAGTGTGGTAGCATGGAAGGTGGCCTGGAATGTGGAGCTGAGGTGAAGACTGCTAGCTTGAAGGGTGGAGGAGTTTCTATAGGTGATAGTTTGGGCAGTAAGGGTAATCAACCAAGCAGCTCCAAAGGTAAGCAAGGTGGTCATGGCTCCACAGAGGATGAAGGGGAAAATGGTGGACAGCAAGAGGGGAGCAACAGCAGGTCATCCGCTCAGGCAGGGAGTGATCAAGTAGCTCTCGGTAATGCTATAGTGCAAATGGAGCTCGACTTCAATGGAACAGTACCATTATGATCACCTTCATTGATCGGGTTGTCGCATCAGTGAGCATTGTCCATGGAATGACACGAAATCGAGCAAACCTACTTTACGACCATCATGACCCATGCGAATCCAAAGGCCATACATGAACCGCAAACGAACCAATGGAACGGATATCTGGAATGCTTGGAGTTTTACACTAAGCCGCCGGTTTGCTGCCCTTCCACAATTCACCCAGAGGAGGGCTTTACCGATGCATCTCAGATGAAAGGTAAGTATCCTTAGCTTAACAAAGCCGCAGCACTCGACGGCCATGGATCAATCATGAAATGGGAAATCTATTTCTCGCCAATTAAGAGGATCTAAAGCAATATTCATACGATCCTCCCTTGTGATCAATTTAGCTTCTTGCTTGATTCTCGATTTTCCTTTGCACAATGCCTCTGCTGCTATGCATGGATGTATTCAGGATGCCAATAATGTCGGCCTTCCAATCCACTTGGAAGCATGACATGGCATTGATTGCCTTGATCCAAGAAGATGCACAGGTGTTTGTAATGCCACAATGAGGGCCGAATGAACAATAAGTCAAACTTTCCAAGACTCCAAAGAACAAGAGGTTTTCAACACTTAATTCCCATACTTAAGAAGCGAATGTAAAGGCTTGATAACAAGGATACATCACTCGTGTTTCACACAATTTGTTTGAAACCAATTTTCTGAGATGCAAGGATGTTTAAGCAAGATTCGATATCAAGGATTCAGCTCCTATGTAATACAACTCGAGGAACCCAAGCACAACTCTAACCAATGTTTGGAAGAAACTGACAGTCATCCCTCTTGTCAAAGTGAATTTTGAAGATATCGCTGATGGATGGTACTAATCTCGATGCTAGCTCTATGCTGAAAATATTCGAAATTGATGTCGCTTGTCGGGAAACTCCTTGGCAAAAAACTCACTACTTCCTAAACAATGATCCAAATGAAAATGGAGTCAATGAGGGAATTGACTTGGTGCTTGTTGCTCCATTGTTTTATGTATTTTCAAATTGAAGCATTGATAATGTTATTTCATAATGGACCATGGTTTATTACCGGCAATGTCATTGTTATGGACATGTGGACTCCTGATTTCTCTCCCGGATCTCTATTAGGTTTAACTACCCCTTTATGGATGAGACTCCCCGGCCTATCCCTCATATACTGGGATGGCAACAATCTAGCCCGAATTGCTTCATTTGTTGGTGAACCAATGTGGATGGACAACCAAACTAGTAAATGGGGGCAAAGCACATGCGCACAGAGTTTTGTCAAGGTTGACCTAATTAATTAACTAATAAATAATAAAATAATAACTAATAAACTAATAACTAAAACTAACTAATGATAACTAATAACTAAAACTAAAAAACCAATAATAATTAATAATAATCATAAAAAAAAAAAAAAAACTAAAAAAATTAATTAATAATAAACTAAATAACTAATAACTAAACTAGTAATTAATAACTAAAACTAATAAACTAATAAATAACTAAACTAATAAACTAATAACTAACTAAATAATAAAAACTAATAACTAATAATAAACCAAAAAACTAACTAATAATAACCAAGCTAATAACTAACCAAACTAATAATAAATAAAAATAAACTAATAACTAATAAATAACTAATAAACTAATAATAAATAAAATAACTAACTAATAACTAATAACATAATAATAATAATAATAATAATAATAATAATAATAATAATAATAATAATAACTAAACTAAAATTAATAAAACTAATAATAACCTAAACTAATAAAACTAATAAAACTAATAATACTAAACTAATAAATTAATAATAATAATAAACTAATAGCTAAAACAATAACTAAATTAAAAATAATAAAACTAAATTAAAAATAATAAAACTAAATAAATAAATAAACTAATAACTAATAGTAATTGAACCAACCAAAACCCAAAACTAATAACTAATAATAATAATAATAAACTAACCAAAAAAACTAAAAAACTAACTTATAAAACCAATTAATAAACCAAACCAATAATTAAACGAACCTAAACCTAAACCAATAAAAATAATAATAATTAATAACAACTAATAGCTAAACCTAATAATAAACTACTAACAACAATAAAACTAATAACCAATACTACCAACTAATAACCAACTAAAATTAATAACTAACTAAACTAATAACTAATAATAAAATTAATAAACTGGCTAACTAATATAACTAATAAACTAAATAACTAATAACTAACTAAAAAAATGAAAAAACTAACTAAACTAATAAAATTATAACCAATAATAATAATAAGTAATAACTAACTAAAAACTGATAATAATAAAAAATAAATAATAAAATTAATAATAAACTAATAAACTAATAAACTAATAACTAATAACTAAATTAACTAATAAATAACTAATAAAACTATAATAACTAAATAACTAAACTAATAATAAACTAATAACCACAAAAAAAACTAAAAGCTAACCAACTAATAAAACTAAACTAATAAACCAACTAACCAATAAAACTAAACTAATAACTAACCAATAAAATGAAAAAACTAAACCAAAACTAATAAACTACTAACTAATAAAAATAACCAAAAGAAAAAAACTAAAGACATTAACCGATAATAAAACTAAACTTAATAATAATAAACTAAACCAAAAAAACTAAAAAATAAATAATAACTAAACTAATAACTAACTAATAACTAAAATTTAAAAAATAATAAACTAATAACTAATAAAAATTAATAAAACTAACAAATAATAACTAATAAACCTAATAATAACTCATAACTAACTAAAAATAAATAAAACTAACTAAAATAAATTAATAAACTAAATAATTAATAACTAATAACTAAAATAAAAACTAAACTAATAACTAATAAAATTAAATAAAGTAATAATTAATAACCCAAAAATAATAACTAACTAAACTAATACACTACTAAACTAATAATAAATCTAATAAAACTAATAATAACTAAAAAAAATCTAATAAAACTAATAATTAATTAATAACTAATAATGAACAACTAAAATAATAACTAATAACCAATAACTAATAATTAATTAATAACTAATAATGAACAACTAAAATAAAATAATAAAACTAAATAACTAACTAATAATAACTCATCTAAACCTAAAATAACCAAATATCAACTAATTAAATAATAACTAAATAACTAAACTAATAATAAAACTAATAAAAAAACTACTAATAAATAACTAATAACCAACTAACAAATAAAACCTAATAAACTAAAAAAACTAATAAAGCTAAGTAACTAATAAAACCAACCAAATAAACTAATAACTAATAAAAAAACTAAAAACTAAAATAAGAATAACTAACCAATAACTAATAAACTAAAATAATAAAAAAACTAAAACCAAAACTAAACTAATAACTAATAAAACCAATTAAACTAATCACTAACTAATTAACCAACAACTAAACTAAACTAAATTAACTAATAATAATAAATAACTAATAACAAAAAAACTAATAAAACTAACTAATAATAAAACTAATAAATAATAACTAATAATAATAATAATAATAATAATAATAATAATAATAATAATAATAACTAAATAACTAATAAATAATAATGAAATAAAAGCTAACCTAATAACTAATAATAATAACTAATAAGTAAGATAATAATAGTTAAACTAATAACTAAACTAAAATAACTAAACTAACTAACTAACTAATAAACTAAATAATAATAAACTAATAAATAAATAAAGAAAAAATTAAAACTAATAAAAACTAACTAATAAATAATAACTAATAACTAAAACAAATAACTAAACTAATTAACAAATTAAGTAAACTAATAACTAAACTAAATAACTAAATAACTAATAACTAATAAAATAACTAACTAAACTAATAATAAATAACTAAACTAAATAACTAAACTAATAAAATTAACTAAATAACTAAACTAATAAATAATAATAACTAAAAAACTAACTAAACCAATAACCAATAACCACAATAAACTAATAAATAATAATAACCAATAATAAACCAATAAACTAATAACTAACTAACTATTAAATAACATAAAACTAATAACCAATAACCAAAAAAAATAACTAACTAATAACCCAATAATAACTAAACTAATAACCAAAAAAAACTAATATCTAATAAACCAAAAAAAAACTAACTAACTAATAATAACTAATAACTAAAATAAAAATAACTAAACTAACTAACTAATAACTAAAAACTAAACTAATAAAACCTAAAAAAACTAATAACTAAAACTAACTAACTAAAACTAAAATAATAATTAAATAACTAAACTAATAACTAAACTAATAACTAATAACTAATAAAAATTAACCTAATAAATAAAAATAATGGTAATGTTAATAAACTAATAAAACAAATAACTAAAATAAAATAAAACCAACTAAAAAAAAATAATAAAAATAACAAAAGCTAATAAAATAAAACTAACTAACTAATAATATAATAAAGCTAATAAAACTAAAAAATTAAAACCTAATACCACAAACTAAAGAATTAAAACCAATAAATAACCAAAAAAGTATTAATAATTAAACCTAAAAAACTAATAAATAACTAAACTAAAACTAATAACTAATAAAATAACCTAAATAATAATAATAACTAACTAATAATAAAAACCTAAAAAAAACTAATAACTTAAATAATAATAATTAATAAACTAAAAACTAATAAAACTAACTAATAAAATAAATAAACTAATAACTAAACTAAATTTAATAAAAACTAACTAACTAGTAAACTAATAAAACTTATAAATAATAAACTAATAAAATAAACTAATAACTAAATAATAATTAAATAATAAAAATAACTAAAACTAAAACCAATAACTAAAAAAACTAAACTAAACTAAAACTAACTAATAATAACCAATGAAACCAAAATAAATAACCAAAATAACTAAACTAAATAAAAATATTACTAACCAAACTAAACTAAACTAAAAACCAAATAATAATAACTAATAAACTAAAAAAAAATAAATAAACTAACTAATAATAATAAACTAATAAAATCTAATAACTTATAACCAATAATAAACTCATAAACTAACTAATAATAATGACTAATAACCATAATAATAACCAAAAAATTAAAGCTAATAAAACCAATAAAAATAATAACTAATAATAAAACTAATTAAACCAACTAAACTAATAATAAAAATAATAAAACTAAAACTAATAAAACTAATAAAACTAATAACCAATAAACTAATAACTAACTAAATAAATTAATAAATAAAACTAATAATGATAATAATAATAACTAAAATGAAACTAACTAAACACCAAAGAACTATATAAATAATAAAAAAACTAAATAAAACTAATAACTAATAACTAAAACTAATAACAAATATCTAATAATAAATATCTAACTAAACCTAAAAACTAAACTAACTAACTAGTAACTAACTAATAAAAACTAATAAACTAATAACTAATAACTAAACTAAACTAATAACTAAAACTAATAACATTAACTAATAAAATAACCTAACTAAAAAACTAAAAAAACTAACTAACTAACTAATAAAATAACCTAACTAAAAAACTAAAAAAACTTACTAACTAACTAATAACTAAAAATTAAAACTAAAACTAACTAACTAACTAATAACTAACTAAACTAAAAAATTATAACTAATAATTAACTAATAACTAAACAAACTAATTAATAACTAATAACTAAAATTAAAAAATAACAAATAACTAACTAACTAAAAAACTAATAAATAAAAATAACTAAACGAAACCCAACCAATAACTAACAATAATAATAATAATAATAATAATAATAATAACCAACTAACTAACTAACTAACTAAACTAACTAATAAAACCAATAAAAACTAATAAAAAAATAAAAACTAAAAACTAAGAATAATAATAATAATAATAATAATAATAATAATAAATAAATAAATAACTAAACTAATAAAAGCTAATAACTAATAATAATAATAACTAACTAATAACTTATAAACTAAATTAATAAAACTAATAACAAACCAAAATTAATAATAACCAACTAATAATAATAATAACTAAAATAACGATAATAAAACCATAACTAAAAAAAACTAACTAAACTAACTAACTATAACTAAATAACTAAACTAAAACTAACTAATAATTAAACTTAAACCTAAACCTAATAATAATAAACTAAATAAATAAATAATAACTAAACTAACTAACCAACTAACTAATAAGAATGACTAAAATAACTAAAAACCTAAACTAATAACTAATAATAACTAAATTAATAATAATAATAAACTAATAAATTATAAAACTAAAACAACTAATAAAACTAAACTTAATAATAATAAGAAAACTAATAACTAACCTAATAAACTAAAATAATAATAATAATAATAATAATAACTAAAACTAATAATAATAACTAATAATTAAAACTAGCTTATAAAATAAATAATTAACTAATAATATACAAAAAATGAATAATTAAATTAATAGCTAAAAAACTAAACTAATTAATAACTAACTATTAATAAAAACAATAATAACTAATAATAATAACTAATTAAACTAATAACTAATAATAACTAATAAGCTAATAAAAACTATAAAATTAATAAACTAATAACTAATAGAATAAAAACTAAAAAATTATAACTAATAAAAAACCATAATAATAATTAATAATAACTAACTAATAACTAAGCAACTAATAATTAAACTCATAATTAATAAAAACTAATCTAATAAATAATAATAATAATAATAATAATAAACCTATAAAATAAAAAAACTAAACTAAAATAAAACTAACTAATAAATATTAACAAAACTAAATAACCAAACTAATAAAAATAAAACTAACTACTAATAATAATATAATAAAACTAAAACTAATAACAAAAAACTAATAAAAAAAACTAATAAACTAAAGCTAATAACTAAACTAATAAACTAAAATAATAAACTAAATAATAAAACTAATAAATAACTAAATAACCAATTAATAATAAAACCTAAAACTAATAACTAAATAACTAAACTAAAACTAATAATTAATAAAATAACCTAACTAATAATAATAACTAACTAATAATAAAAAACTAATAAAAACTAATACCTAACCAATAATAATAATAAACTAAAAAAAACTAATAATAACTAGTAATAAACTAAAATTAATAAAACTAACTAATAAAACTAATAAACTAATAATTAAACAAACTAACAAACAAAACAAATAAAACAAATAAAAACTAACTAATTAATAAAATAATAAAAACTAAAAAACTAACTAATAAAACTAATAAATAATAAACTAATTAACTAATGATAAATAACTAATAACAAAATTTCTAACAACGCTTAAAATATTAAAGCAACTAAGATTAACAAAAAAGTCATTCTAACAAAAATAAAGTTTTAATGTTCTAATATGACTTTAATTAAATACATCTAAAAAATAATAATAAAATTGAACAACTAAAAATTCAAATAGACTCTCAAAAGTTTTTTTTCTATTTGGAAAGTTACCATAAGAGCAACTAACTTTGAACATGCATCACTATGGTGAGAATAAAGGCCCCATAACTAAAAAATTATTGGCTTTAATTAAATGCCACGTATATATTTAAACTAATTTATTCAAGAAGCACACAAGGAGCACTATGTCATAAAAACCATAATTAGATATCTAGAAGACTATTATTAATAAAATGCCCACAACTAACTTAAAGAAAGTAGCCTACATGTACATCAATTTTAAATACAACAATAAAAATGGGACATAAATATATATAATATTTATATAAAATTTTAAAGAAACTAGTATATTATAACTAAGTTCTACACAATTCCAAGATCTTCAATAATAACTCCTCACATTCAAATTATAAAATTACACTCATAACACTCCCTCATATTCCACTATCTATCTCAAAATCAACAATTAAAATGTATGACGGATAACGAACATACTAACACTCTTATAAACAAATAAATAATGAATAAATAAAGCAATAATAAAAGCATTCTATAACTAAATAACTAACGTCATGATCTCAATATAAAAACAAAGCCATTATATAAACAAGAGAAAAGTTTATAATAATTAATAATAGAGAGAGAACTATAACATATAATAAACTAGAGACCCCATACCCAACTCTTCCACATCCATAAACCAAATTAATACCTCTAGCCACCTTAAACAAAACACTCAGACGTGTCGAAAACGTAAATCATTATTTTAGGTTTAAGATAATTAAAGATAAATATAAAATAATGTAGTATATTAATCTGATTTAGAGCAAAAAGAAAACATGCTAATGAGTCCAGTCATGCAAAAGGAAAACATGCTAACGTGTCAGAA
Organism: Cymbidium sinense; assembly: GCA_021442155.1. Taxonomy (NCBI): domain Eukaryota; kingdom Viridiplantae; phylum Streptophyta; class Magnoliopsida; order Asparagales; family Orchidaceae; genus Cymbidium; species Cymbidium sinense. The sequence continues at coordinate 45,082 of JAKCPB010000838.1, read as the reverse complement.
ATGAAAATCATTCTTTAACCCGAAATGAACACTTTCTAAAACTAATAAATACCACTATTTAACAAGAAATACTCCATAGTTTTATTACCAACAACTATATTAAAATGTCCATATGAAGATAATGTTAAAACTGTGGTTTAAAAAGCAATCTCCACCATCACCAAAATTACTAATCCCCGCTAATCTCATCATTTCAACGCCAATCTAAAATTTAATATAAATAAAAAAAAAACTCCCAACCGATTTATATTCTACAAGAACTATCAAATAATCATATCAAAATCTTAGCTGCTGATTTAAACATGATTTTACAAAATTTTGATTAAGCATTTAGAATAGAACTAAAAACTCAAAATTTAAAGTTTATTTCTATGTACCATTCCCAAGCTCGATCTCTCATAATTCTTTCCTACTAAAGACAATCCTAATAAAACGAAATGCATAACTCTCATTTTCATTCTAAGGAATTCTACCTGTTTCACTTCCATCCCTTTCTACTGCTCAATCTAATGCAAATAAGAACATAACAATAAAAAAGTGATGAGATCCTAATTTCTGATATATCAAGTGGTTTTATCAAGTTGTTGTACTATTAACAAACTCTAAAAAACTGAGATTTAATGTATCCCATTTTTTATATATCTAATATACAACTATAAGATCAAAATGCAATCTTGGAAATAAATGAGGTAAGTTTTGATAATTGATTTTAAAATTTGAGTGTATTAAGTGTTAAAAAATTATTTTTATTATTAAATAAATTAAAAATAATATGAAATATTTGTACCTAAAAAGGAGATCATATTCTTTACTTTAAAGGTTATCTATATATATAAATATATATATATATATATATATAATGAAATTAATTGTATTAAAATTATGATACTTAATTACTTACATTTAAAATTTGATAACAATTAATTATTTATATTAAAAAATCTCCTATAGCCTTTCATAATAAAAAAAAGAAACATATTTGCTTAAAACCTAAAACAAGAATCACCTTTCAATATTTTAAAAATAAAGTCAAAATTTCTTTTCTAAAACCTTTCAACATTTATATTTTGATCCTAATTTTTATCTCTAGTTCTTGAAGCACCAAGTTAAAAAACAATTAAATAAAATAAATTGTCTAAAAAAAAGAAAGAATAATAGTAGAACTCCCATTCTAATCCCATCTATTCACGCCTTCTCCTAAGTGTAAAACCACTCACCTCCTTGCATAATAACTCTAATGTATACTATGTAGTGTAGTGTACTATATACTACACTATACTATACTATACTATACTATACATAGTACATACACTATACCATATATACTAGTATACTAATAATAACAAATATGTAGTGTATATATAATATAAATACTATAACACTAGTATAATAATAAATATAAGATAAGATAGTATATAGTATATTATGGTATAAACAACTAATATTATACTAGATATTATATGTAGTATAGTATAGTGTATATATTATTGTATAAATAAAAATAACGCCATGCTATACCATACCATAGATCCAATAGTATAAATAATGTAAATAAATAATACTATATGTACACGATACTATACTATATATACTATACACTATATATACTATACATTACACTATACACTATACTATACTATACAATATATAGTGTATTGTGTATGTATATGTATACTATACTATACTACACCATACTATAGTACTATACTTGATCAGTTTGACCTAAATCAAACCAAAAGCACTAAAGCAATGTATGAACATAAAAAACATAAAACAGACTTTAGATGGGACATGAAATGGCTAATGAGGTCGTTTGACCTAAGTTGACATATATGGGCTCCACCAAGTCAAAAGTCAAACTAAACAAAACTTGATCAGTTTAATTCATCCCAAAAGCTCAAAATTATCAAATTAATATAATGGAATTGAAAAAAATATAAATATGAATCCAATGACGACTCAAATAGCTTAATCGAGTTACTTAGTATTGATGGAAAAACTTTGTGTCACAATATTGAGTTTAAGAATTTCTTATTTGGATGATTAGATGAGTCATTAAGGAATAAACATATTATCTTGGAAGATAAACATGTTATCTTATAATGGATCCTATAATTTAATAAAATACTCTTAAGACTGATAAGTCTTTAGTATACTAAAGATTTTATTTCTTGAACCAAATGGAGAGTAGAATAAGGCTTATTTTAAATTAGGTTCATGGTCCCTTATAGAGACAAGCCTTTATAATTAATTACATCTTAGGAAGGGTCTCATCCTAAGAATACTCTTGATTGAAGAAATAAGTTATTATTTCTATAAATTTCTAAGCTAGTTTTCAAAGGACTGATATTTGGGATTGTCAATTGGGATTGATATAAATTACAGAGAGTTCTTTTAGAGGCCAAATGGGATGAAGTAGAAAATTCCTTTTGATATTGGGATGCCTAGTAGGCATTTAAACTACCCTAAAATTAGGCTTTAAAATTTAAAATTTTATTAGATTTTGAATTGAAATGTTTTTAAAAGTTTGGGCTTTGATTTTAATAGCATATGATTACAGAAATGCCTAGAGTTGAAGACTTATTTCTAAGAAATATGCTTTAGAACCAAGTCTACAAATTCTTCAACCACATGTTAGATGCTTAACTTAATTTTATTTTGGGAATTATTAGCCATTCCTTTCACTTAAGAGAACTAACCTATCCCAAACTCTTCTGGACTAACAACTCGCCTAGAGAAGGTTGCCAGCTAACACCACCTAAATATAGTTTAAATTCATGATTCCAAGTTTTATGACTAAAGATCGCTATTATATTAAGAAAAATCTAACTTAGTGCATGGTATGAAATGCATCTAATGATACACATCTTTAGATAAATTTTGACTGTTAATCATTACCATTAAATTTTTCCTACATGGTATACTAAAGAAAGTCATGGACCAAATCAATAATAAGTTTTCAAGAAGATGATCATCCAATCAAATGCCCCTTATGTGTAATAGAAGTTTTCCAATTCAAGGATTGAAGCAATATTGTTGCATGATTTCCAAGAGCAAATTTGTTTTTAATTGATTTTAATTTATTCAATAAGGATATATTTATATTTTGTTTTGAATTGTATTATTTTATGTTTGAATTGATTAATTTTAATTTGGTAGAAAAATATTGTTTTCCCTATGAGCCTACGTCTAGACATTCATCATAGAAAAGCACAACATAGATAGACACCTAGAAAGGTAGCTTGATTCTATTGTGAACCCAAAATAAATCAAGCTAATTTAAATTTACAAAATAGACCAATGAAATCAGATACCGCTATACACCATGGACAAAAAAAATGGGTAGCCGAGCTCTGCCCATTTAGAACCTGACCTAGAACTATAAGTCTAGATTTATGGGTCATTATTCTCGGATTGTCTCTTTCTTTAGGGTGTTCTATTGGGCTTCATAGGGGCCCTTTACACCATCTCCTAATATAGTCAGTTCATGTTAAACCTAGACCACATAGATCCTAAACTAATTCTAAGCTCAAATTTACATTTTTAAATTTAAAAATAAATCCTAAGCCATTCAAAACAAATGTCAAAAAATACAAACAACACACAATAGTTATACTTTTTAAACATGCAGGCTTAGCATTAGTTGCTTGCCAGTCTCACTTATCCTATGAACTATGCTAAGCGACTTTTTAGCACCTGGAAGCAAATGTCAATTCTATAATTTTATTTATGATAATAGTCCCTTTAACACAGTTTCCTATAGAAGATAATGCTAGTTCTAAAAATAATGTCCTACCATCTAGACTACCGGTAATCAATCCTAGCCATCTTGTATAAAATAGTACACTAAAAAATGATAGAAATAATTTTTATCATATCATCACTAATAATCATAAAAATTCACAGAATATCATAATCTAAGTCTAAGATCCATGAGCTATTATGCTAGTGTGTGAAAAAATGGGTTTGTGTGGGAAGACGTTGTTAGGCTTTATGATTTTAATTTTTTGTTCCTTAGTTTTGAATGTTGGTTTATTTACCTTTGGATGATTTCAATTCAAATTATTTAATGATATTTCTCATCATTTTAGGTACATTTTATTATGTTAAAATTAAGCTAAGATTTCAAGAATAAAGAATACAATAGGTTCTATTTTAAATGGAGCCTATTCCATTCAACATCCTAAATCCTAATAAGATCTTTATTCTAAGGTAAAGATTCTTCTTAAAAATTTAATTAAAATCTTAAGTATTTTGGTTGAATTTTAATTTAGAGAATTAATTTAATTAATTTAATTAATTTCATTTCATTTTATATTTATTTATTAGTAATATTATGATTTTGGTTTGAATTAAGTCATTGTAATTATTACTATGATTTGATTTGATTTTTTACTTTAATTTAATCCAATTATTATTATGATTTGAGATTTAAAATTGTATTATTGATATTTATCCTATTCCTTTAGTTTGATTTACTTTACATGTTTTCTTAGTTGATTATGATGACTTATATCTTGTATTTAGTTCATGTTTGATTTAATATTATGTTTGTTTATTGACTTTACGGTAGTTGATTCATGGTAAAACTTTAGTGTAGGTATTTATCTTTATTCAAGTCAAGTTAATTTCATTTTCATTAATGTGAAACTTTGGAGTTAATTTAACTATGTTTAAGAATATTCAATTTATTACATTTCACTTTTAGAACATATTTATATTGATGATTATTTCATTATGGAATAGATCTAAATTGTTTTATTTAATGATTCCAAATTGCACATTATGAAAGGATTCCATTTATCTTAATTACTTTAGAACAAAAGGAATGATCTTTATGTCTTTTGAAAATAACATTTATTTTGTTATTTGGAAGTTTTAATTCACTCTAGGTGATGGTTCTAATCGTACATAACCTTTTATATTTACATTTTATTTTCTTATGTAAATGATATTAATGTATTTATGTATTGACACCTTATATATTTCAGAAGATAACGATCTTTTATATTTCAGTTTATAAATTGAAATTATTATGATTTAAGACTTATCATAATTAATTATGGTTTAAGTTTAATATTTACTTTAGTTGTGGTCTTAAACTTAGAGTTACTTGAAATCTTTTGTTTTCAATTAACTTAGATATTTTATTGAAGTGTTTTGATGTTAACTATCATGCTTTAAATTTGTATTATGAATTATAATTTTTGTAAAATTTTTGATTAAATATTTTCTTCTAAATTGACCTGAAGACTTGGAAATTTAAATACTCCTAATCCAGAGGTCAAATGAACCTAAATTTTTAAAATAAATGGGGTTCTTTGCTATATAATTTCCTTAAAGTAAACTTTTATCATATATGTGATTAAAAAGTAATTAAGGTTTTAATTATCTCATTAAAGCCTGAATTAGGCTTAATTTAATGAAAATTCTTGAAGGGTTTCATTATTCCTTGAAACTCATCTGTAATATGCATCCAAAGAGGGTTCATTCAAAAGAGGGTTCATTCATTATTTTTGGTGATTAATTTATTGCATTTTATTTAAATTCAAGTTGGCTAAATTAATTAATTAATTCAATTAATGGCCTAATTAAGCCATTTTATGAATTATTTGTTCTTATGAGTTTTAATGGTTTATTTATGATCATTAAGATGTTTGAAATCATTTTGATCAATTTCCATCATTTTTTTAATCTATTAAATAATTAATTTCTTGAAAATACATTTAGGTCTTAAAATTTCAAATATTAAGATTCACTACTCAATAAATTATAAAAAAAATTATTTTATGTGTATCTTAAAATTAATTTTAATCCCCATATGTTAAGATTTACAAAATCACATGTCAACCGCCATTTGCATCACATTTGTATTAATTTTCTTGATTTTAGAAATTTTCCCAAATAATCTCATTTTTTACTTTAAATCATCTCAATTAGAAAATAAATTTTTTTTGAGTGAATTAATGGGAAAATAAGTTTATTTGGATAAGTTTTCACTTAGAAAGCCCATTTTTCTCTTAAAAAAAAACTATTTTACCATCATAAATCTGCCGTCCATCCCACGTTCGCAGGATTGGATGGCTAAAATCATGCATGGATCGTGGGATCTGGGCCTTCGGATCACTTGATGCGATCTGAACCATCCGATCGGGTTCGATGATCGATCATGTCGACAGGTGATCCTAGCCTCAATCACGCGATGGATTGTTTAACGATCAAAGAATCCGAGAACTACCGTAGCTTTCTTGACCGTGATCGGTATTCCGCCGATATATCGATATCGCGCTACATGGATTTTTTATTAAAAAATTAATTTAAATCACTAAACTTCAAAATTCATAAAAATAAAATACTTAACCAAAATGTAAACAAGGGCTTATTGGATTCGCTTGAGAGGAATCCAACAAATCTAAAATTCCAAAATTTCACTAAGTATTTTGAGCTTAATTTGAGTTTTAATAAAAATTAAATTTTATTAATTAAACAAAATATATGTCAGACTAAGTTGAGGTTTTTAGGGATTGAAAGTAAAGTTAAAACACACCTACCTTAAAAATTTCAATGAAAAAGACTTCTAGATTGGGAGAAATTAAATTTTAAAGTTTAGATTGCCCATTTTAATAAAATAAATCAAATAAAAATTTAGAAATTTATAAAAATCTTCAAAATGGCTTAAATCACTTCAATTGACATCTAATACTCTTAAAAAATAATATGACTTTTTGAACCTAATGAACCCCAAATAAACACTTAAGATTAAAGTTTAATCAATTAAGGAGTTAATTAAAATATTATCTAAAAATAATTTAAATATTAAATTAAAATGAGAAATAAAATTTAAGCAATCATTAATCAAACCTCAAATCAAAAAAATTTCATCCTTAGAGAAATTAAATTAAATGATTAAACCTATTTAAGTTAATAAACTTAATTAAATGATTAAATCTTAAATTAAACTTAAAATTAAACAAATCTAGGAAACTTTAATATGGGTCAAACCAGTATAATTAAACCAAGACTAAGCATGGAATCTTAATCATATGAAATTCTTTAATGGTATAAATAAACTGAAACTAATTAATCATTAAATAAACTAAAATAAATTAAATTGATTAATAAACCAATTCAACATAATCATTTAATACCAATCGAATTAAACCAAATAAAGTTAAAGTAAACTTAATTAACATATGATTAAATCACATCCATTTGAAATAAGATAATTAATTAACCATTAAATATTTTAACTTAATAACTAAATCAAACATGTTAATGAAATCAAACAAATATAATAAATGAATCAAATCAAATAAAAGTCTAATCATAAATAATCAAACTTAATTAAATGAAATAATTAATTAATTGACTTAATAATAATGATGGAAAATAACAATAATTTAATCAAATCAAACTTAAGTAAAACACTTAACTAAATCAAATCACTCACATGTTGGAAATTAAGTCATTAATGTTTAATTAAACAAACCTTTAATTAATCTAATGATTTAAAATTTAGTTACCCTTAATCAAACTTAATTAATTAAACATTTAATTAATGCAAACTTAATGAATTAATCTATCATCTTAATGAACCAAATTAATTTTATAAATCACATTAAAATTAATTCAAATCAAACACTTATTTAATCTACAAATTAATTTAATCACGCCTCTTAAATAAACTAATTAAGTCAATTAAATTAATCATATTAAACCTAAGCTTAATCAAACATAAAATAAATACCAATCAAATCCTAAATTAAACATAAATCATTAAGTCAACTACATCATTAATCTAAATAAATATAAAACCAAATTAAAATTAAATAAATCCTCATTTAATTTAATAATTAACTTAAACACACTTTAATTAAACTAATTACTCTTAAGCTAATCCAATTAAATAAACACCTAATTAATGCAAACATAATGAATTAATCTATCATCTTAATGAACCAAATTAACCTTTAAATTAAATTCAAAAAAACACTTAATTAATCTACTAATTAATTTGATCACACATCTTAAATAAGCTAATTAAGTCAATCAAATTAATCATATTAAACTTAAACTTAAGCTTAATCAAACATAAATGCAATTAAATATTAATCAAAACCTAAATTAAACCTAAATTATTAAGTCATTAATTACATCATTAACCTAAACAAATATGAAATCAAATTGAAAATTAAACAAATCTTTATAATTAACATAAATACTTCTTAATTAAACTAATCACATAATGACATCGAATCTAAGCAAACCCATAGACTAATAAAGCTAATCAAATTAAATTAAATCAAATTAAATTAAATTAATAAAGACTCTCATCAAATCAAATCTCATTCAACCTACTTAAATAAGATAAACTAATTAACTATCCAATGTTTGAAATCAAAATGCAAACCAAACTTTGATAAACATGACAAATGGATGAGATTAAAAATAAAATCCTAATTAAAAAAAACCAAATTAAATTAAATTTAAAATAAAATCTCAATTAATCTAATCCGATCAAACTACAAATAAATGAACCACAATCAAATCAAATAAGCATAAAATTAAGTCACATAACCATAATAAAAAAAGAATTAAATATTAATTTAAAAGGATATTGAATTATCAAGATTTAATTAAACCAAAATATCTAATCTAAAATTAATCAATCAAAAACACATGAATTTAAACAAACTTAAACTTCATTAGATATTAAGGATATTGAATTATCAAGATGTAATTAAACCAAAACATCAAAATCAAAATCAATCAATCAAATACTTAAACAAATCCAAATTATAAACCAAATTAAATAAATTAAATCAAATCAATTACACAAAGTCAAATGGGCTAATTAAGATACTTAAGGACCTTAGCTAGACTCTTTAAGAGATAGGATGTTGAATAGAATGAGTTCTATCTACAAATGGAATTCATTTTACTCTTCATTCTTGAAAACCTAAACATCACTTTAACCAAATAAAAGTGAAATAAAAATAAAAAATAAATCATTAAATCATTTAAATTGAAATCACCCAAAGGTAAAATTTAAACAAATTCAAACTCAAATTAAAACTTAAACTAAAAAGCTTAGTAAAGCCACACAAGCCTTAAGCACACACATTAGAATACTAAGTCACCACTTCTAGTGCTAAGTTAGCTTGTATGTATGATGTTATATTTTGTTTTGTGATGTAATATTTTATTGGATGTTAAAGTGTATGTTTCAGATTGATGGGTTATTAGCTTAATCATATTTTCAAGGGGTTGTGCTTAAAGAAAATAAAAAATATAAATGCATTTGTTGTACGCTGTTTAGCCCTAAGTGTAACCCATGTTAGACAGTGAGCTTGGTTACCGCTTATGGTGCTAAGTCCAAATTATTCATATAATTGCAGTTGTATGGTGTGTTTAGCTAACATTTATTTTGCACATGTGATAGATTTACTTTTCCTATTTTAATGTAATTTTACATTAGAATTAGGATTAGTATTATGGGAGATTAGGATGAGCAGTGACCAAAAGACTTAGTCCCTGTGGTGCCCTGTGATGCCTTTGGAGCAAATCAAATCAAAACAAAGAGAAGGAAGGAATGAAGAAAAGAAGACCCCCTATAGTATGTATTATTTTTGTAATCTGGGTTGTATAAGGGTATAACTCGGCTAAGCATTTTCTTTTCTCTTTTCAGGGTGTACGGCAAAACTCGACCACAGTTGCCTTTTATTCTTTTATGGTAGTCTATAAAATTATTTGATGTTATGTTTAGATTGCATAGAATTGAATACTTTTATAGTTTCTTTATGATTGATGTTTGAATGTGTGGCCTGATGTGGTAGGCTCTTAGGATAAAATTAATTTTCTACCCCAATTAATGACCTTAATTAAAATTTAAAATAACTCATAACCTCACATAAAAGCCTAAGAATTAAAAGATAATAAAATTTTAACCCACTTAGTTGGATGAATGAATGTATAATATCATGCATGTCATATTCTTTCACTCTTATTAAGAGGGCTTCCATCTTTGCCAGAGAATGAAGGCTTAACTAATGAGAGCCTTTAATGGAAGAACACCCATTTCTCTCTTGATTTGGCCCATTATCAAGTTCTCATGCATTTATGCATACAAAATCTCATAACCTGTGTTAAAATAAAGAGTTCAAAAGAATCAAATAAATTTGATAGAATTTATTATTAAGTCATGATTCATACCACTCATGAGTAAGTTTAAAGGACTTAATCTCCTTTATAAATAAATAAATTAGCCATCTTGCAAAGCATAAGACTTGCCTACATGGATTTAAAGCGTAGGAGTTAGCTAGCCACTGCGTCAATAGCCGTGGTAATAAGTCCAATAGCCAGGTGGTTTATTCTCTCTTGTGAAGGTAAATCATATACCCATTTTTGTCATAGATTTAGGTCATGCTTTGGCCCTCAAAAAAGTTTCCTAGATTTAGGATCAGAGATTGTTGTTTCCCTTTGTGGGCTGCAAGCATAAATCCTCACCTCTTTAGCATTTTCATAATCTTATGTTGTGGAATTATAAGCCTTAGTAATCTAATAAAATATCAACTCAAATAATTAACTCTCTTCAATTTCAAAAATATAAAGCCCAATAATAGGGTAGATTGGAATGCTCACTAAGCTTCTTAGTATCATGAGCATTCCCTACTTTCTCCCTTTGGATTCTAAAAATAAGTCTTCTCCTTGATCTGTCCCATTTGATTTTTTTAAATAGTCAATCCTTTGATAGTCTTATTCTTGAAATCTTTGGAGGCCCTAATTGTTTACTTTAATCAAGAATATTCTTATGGAATTCTCATTTCTTAGGATGTAATTAACTATAGGGGCTTGCCTCTATAGGAAACTTAATGAACCCGACTTAAAATAAATGCTACTTAACTTCTTCCATGTAAAGTAGGGGAAAGATCTCTGCTATATTCGAAGACCCATCATGCCTTAGGAGTCTTTATTAGATGATTAGGTCCATTATATGGTGGTGATTTCTATCTTTTAAGATAGTACATCATTCTTTAATATCATACCCAATCACTTCAATAAGTACCCACTAAGATATACATGGCGTCCTACATCCCAAAAATAAACACCATAGTTATTACAACATGGCTACCTTCGACAGTTTGTTCAAAATCAACAAAGAAATAATAATAATCTTATGGGAGGGAAAAACCAACCCCAGCTAAGACAACAACCAAGACAACTGCAAGAAGATCGACAAATAGTTGGAGAAATTGAAACTATCACTAACAGACCATAATTTTTTTATCAAGTTCTACTCACTACACTGTAAGAGCCTAGAATGAAGAGGTCACAAATTGATGATTCTGACTTCGAAGAGACACAAACTCTACATCAAGATCCCTTAGTTATCAATGCGGGGATTAGAGATCCTTGCTATAATGTTAAGAGAATTTTGGTTGGTAATGGTAGCTCTCTCGATGTATTATTCTACTCGACATTCTTAAAATTTGGTATTGTAAAAGAAAAAATCCAACCAGTTGTTGGGCCGTTATATGGCTTTAACAATCAACTGGTAAGAATAGAAGGAACAATAACACTCTCAGTTACTCTTGGGGAATTCCCTAAACAAGCCACACATTTGATTCAATTTATGGTAGTTAAATCAGAATCGGCCTATAATGTTATCTTTAGAAGACCTTTGCAATCAATTTTTGGCTTATACATACCTCATCTAAAAAAATTTCAACCTCTAATGGAATAGGAGAGGTTCGTGGCAACCAGCAGATAGTACAAACCTATTACTTTAGATAGGCTCGACCATAGCCCTGAATAACTTTAAGCATCCAAAATTTAGATTTAAGAAATGAAGAGACACTCTAGAGAGCATCACTAGTCGAAGAGTTGATCAACATCCCTTTATTAGAAGAATATCTCTCAAAAATAGTGCAAGTAGGTTCATTGCTCTTTAAGGACTAAAGAAAGGAGTACATCAATTTTTTATGCCAAAACCAATATATTTTTGCCTGGAGTCCAAGAGATATGTTAGGAATTGATCCTAGGGTAATATCTCATTTTCTAAAAATTAACTCAGCATTCAAGCCCATCATTCAGAAGAAAAGAAACTTTGCTCCAGATCGTCTACAAGTAATTGAATAGGAAGTTAATAAGCTCTTTGACGCAGGATTCATACGAGAAGTGTATTATCCTATTTGGGTAGCAAACGTTGTCCTGATGAAAAAGACTAGTGGCACATGGAGAATGTGCGTTGACTACACCGATCTTAATAAAGCTTGCCCAAAGGAAAGTTTTCCTCTTTCACGCATAGACGAGTTGGTCGACGCCACTTCAGGTCATCAGATGTTTAGTTTTATGGATGCTTACTCTGGATATAATCAAATAAAGATGAATACATATAATGAAGAAGCCACTGCTTTCCAGGCTGATAAAGGGTTATATTATTATTGAGTAATATCATTTTGATTGAAAATTGCATGAGCCATGTATCAACGCCTAATGAATAAGGTTTTTAAAATGCTTCTTTGTCATACTATGGAAGTGTATGTGGATGATATGTTGGTTAAAAGTACTAAAAGGATAAAAAGCCTCAATGATCTTAAGCAATGTTTCAAGCTTCTTTGACAGTATAATATACATTTAAATCCCTCTAAATGTGCTTTCGGAGTTACATCTAGAAAATTTTTAGGATTTATGGTCACTCATCGAAGAATTGAAGCTAACCCATAAAATATTAAGGCTATACAAGATATGGTGCCTCTTTGGCTATACAATATATGGTGCCCCCAAAGAGCATAAAGGAGGTGCAACGCTTGAATAGGAGGATGGTGGCCTTATCATGATTCCTAACCTGAATGGGAGATAAATATGTTTCATTCTTTAGAATACTCAAGAGTGCTCGAAATAATGGTTTTCAATAGCCTCATGAATGTCAAACTGCATTCGAGCAGCTCAAAAAATATTTGTCCTCACCATCGTAATTATCAAAACAAATCTCAGGAGAAATGCTTTATTTATATTCGCTATCTTGCATCATGCAATAAGCTCAGTATTGATTCATGAGGATTTTGGGGGCAACGACCAATTTATTACATTAGTACAATTCTATCTGATGTAGAAGGTCATTATCCTTTAGCAGATAGAACTGCTTTAGCATTAGTGTTCTCGACAAGAAAGCTATGTCCATATTTTCAAGCTCACTCTATCAACATTTATACACAACTTCTACTCAAAACTATCCTCCAAAAACCAGAAGCTTCTGGCAGATTAGTTAAATGGTCAGTTGAATTGGGAGAATTTAATATTCACTTTTTGCCTAGGCCAGATATCAAATCTCAGGTATTAGCAGATTTTTTTGTTGAATGCACCATCCCAGATTCTATTAAAATAAATTCTTCTCATTCAATATCACAACATTGGACTTTATTTATTGATGGAGCATCTGGAAACTGATGCTGAAGCAGGAATTCTACTTATTTCTCCTCAATAGGATGTCCTTGAATATGGACTACATTTAAAGTTTTCGGCTACTAACAATGTTTCAGAATACAAAGCTTTAGTAGCATGGCTAAAATTGGCTATTGATTGTAAAGTTCAAAATCTTATAATTTACACTGATTCGTAACTTGTAGTTTCCCAAGTTGAAGGGGATTTCAACACTCATAATCATCATCTAACACAATACCTTCATATAGTGAAATCTCTTCTATCTTGAATAAGTAAATATCATATCATTCACATTTAATCAAAATGCTAGAGCTAATGCTCTTTCAAATCTTAGTACTTCAACATCTTCAGACATTTACAAGAGAAAGTATGTAGAAGACGTTCATTTTCTTAGCATACAAGGACCTGGATAAATATGGTTCATTGATGAATCAATGCAAGTTTGTTAGATATATTAGATATTCATTTTTTTATGTGATGGAGCTCTACCAAAGATCCAGTTTTCACCATCCGTATTCGACAACAAGCTATAAACTTCAGTATTATCGGTGATGAATTATACAAAAGATCATTTACAGGATCATATCTCAAATTTTTGCCACCATCCGAAGCAGAGTATGCACTTCGAGAAGTCCATTCAGGTATTTGTGGAACACTTGGGGGGTAGAGCACTCGCCCACAAAATCCTGAGATAAGGGTTTTACTGTCCTACAATAAAAAGTGATGCATTAGATTTTATAAAAATGTTAACAATTGTCAAATGCATTCTAATCTCAACCTCATTCCACCTATTGAACTTTCATCTTTTTAGAGTCCTTGACCTTTCGCTTAATGGGGAATATATATTATGAGACCACTCTCTATTGCAACTGGACAACAAAAATTCATAATTATAGTGATAGATTATTTCACTAAATGAGTTGAGGAAGAAAAATTAGCAAAAATCACAAAAGTCAATGCTAAGAAATTTGTTTGGAAAAAGATTATTTGTCATTTTGGAATTCTAGCTAAAATTAGAATAGATAATGGGACTCAATTCATGAAAAAATAATTCACATCCTTCTACAAAGATTTACTAATTCAATTTGTTCATACAGCTGTAGCACACCCCCAAACAAATGGTCAAATAGAGGTCACGAATCGAACAATTCTAAAAGGCTTGAAGACACGTTTAGATAAGGCTGGGGGGGAGGAGGGCAATGAGTGGATGAACTCCCTAATGTATTATGGGCTTACCAAACAATTATAAGAACACCAACTAGTGAGACACCTTATAATATGTGTTTTGGGATGGAGGTGATTATTCCAGTTGACATCGGTATCCCCAGTCTTAAGGTCCATATTTTTTAAGCAACAAATAATGAAAAGAAACTTCGATATCATTTGGATTTATTGCATGAAATAATGGAAGTAGCTTCAATCAAAAATGGTGTCTATCATCAATGAATTGCACGTCACTTCAATCAGAGAGTGAAGCCTAGGCCCATCAACATTGGAGATCTAGTTCTATGAAGTTTAGTATCTATGGGAAAAGACTCACAACGTAATAAACTTTCACCTCTTTGGGTATGACCTTATGTGGTGGTTGCTGTGGTTAAACTAGGAACTTTCAAGCTCAAAGATTCAGAGGAAAAAACTCTTTTGTGCACTTGGAATGCTGAGAACTTATGAAGATGTTATCACTGAATTTACTATGTAACATTCGAATTGAACTCTATATTCATATTTTTGTTTGAAAAAAATGATGAATCAAAATAATAACAAGAAGAAAGAAAAATAGTTTCTAAGTTGTTTCAATTAGACCTACTTCACACAGGTTAATGTCATCAAGCGAAGACCCTGACAAACAACCTCGGATAGGTCAAAACTTCGCACCAAGTCCATGCAGGTTAACGTCATCAAGCGAAGACTCTGACAAACAACCTTGGATAGGTCAAAACTTCGTACCTACTCCACACAGGTTAACGCCATCAAGCAAAGATTCTGACAAATAACTTCGGATATGTCAAAACTTCACACTAACTCCACACAGGTTAATGTCATCGAGCGAAACTCAAATAAATAATCTCCGATGGGTTGGAAATCATTCCTGGATTTTCTCTTAAATTATATAGGCTAACGTCACTAAATAACTTTATGGTATACAACCTAAATCAATTTAAACATTAACCACTTTATTCTAAATTAAAATTTCAAAGCACTATGACACATACATAAACATGATCATATGTCATCTACTAAGAAGATCTCAAATTGAAATACAAATGAAATAAAAATATAATTAAACAACATCCACATCTTCACTATTATCACTAGAAAAAGAGGAAGAAGCGCTCTATGCATCATCCTCTAAGGAAGAATCTTTAGAAACTTGACTCGGTGAAAGGCCTTCAATATCTGCACCTGTCTTGCAATGAACCAGACGGTTCCCTTTCAGAAGCCACGAATAAAACCTTCTTCAAGAAGCTGATGTTTCAGATCCTTCACCTCAATATCGTAGATATGATCACGAGCTTCCTGAACTCGATCCTGAATTATACTCTTGAAGTCCGTGGAATTTTTGAAGATATCTATAATATTCAAGTTGGAGTCAACTTCTATATTCTCTTTCTCCAAGATATGTGTTAGTAATGCCTTGTTCTCTGCCTCTAAAATCTGTATCTTAGTATTGGCGGCTTCTATGGTCTTCACAGTCTGATTTATTTTGGCTCGAGCATCCACTAGCTCATCCCGAGTCCTATCAACTTCCTTATGCTGAAATGAAAGGGAAGTCGCCATAGTCGATAGTTCAGTCCTGCAGTCAGCCAACTGCTCCTCTAAAGCTATAACTTCTTTAACCTTAGACTCATATCATGGCTTATATTCACCATGGATATATTTGATCTTCAACTCGATACCATGCCTTCAAAGGATGGAGGCTATAAAAGAAGAAGACATTGGAATTGGATGCGCGTGCTAACCAAGTCGGTTGAACCTAAGATCGGGAGAACTGGAGCCTGCAAGAGGGATCGACACCATTATACAGGTTAGTGGAGGCTACCAAAGAGAAGAAAGCAGAAGCACACTCAAGCCTAAATTCGGGATGCGCACCATTTAATCAAGTCAGTTGGAAACCCCGAGATCGGGAAGAACTGGAACTTGCGAGAGGAGTTAACACCGTTATACAGGTTAGTGGAGGCTACCAAAGAGAAAAAAGTGAAAACACATTGAAGCCTGAATTTGTGATGCGCGCTACCTAACCAGGTCAATTAGAAACCATGAGATCGGGGAGAAATGGAGCTAGCAAGAAGGGTCGGCACCGTTATACAGGTTAATGGAGACTACCAAAGAGAAGAAAGTGAAAGCACACTGGAGCTAGAATTTGGGGTGCGCGCCGCCTAACCAGGTCAATTAAAATCCCAAGATAAGGGAAAACTATAGCCTGTGAGAGGAGTCGACCTGTTATACATGTTAGTGGAGGCTACCAAGGAGAAAAAAGTGAAAGTACACTAGAGCCTGAATTTGTGATGTGTGCCGTCTAACTAGGTCAGTTAAAAACCCCAAGATTGGGAAGAACTGGAGCTTGCGAGAGGGGTCGTCACCATTATACAGGTTAGTAGAGGCTACCATAGAAAAGAAAGTAAAAAAAGTAAGGTGCGAATTTTTCATTACCCTCTAAAGAGTATTTATACTAGAAAAAATGACTTTTCAAATTTTTTAAAAAATAAAATAAAGAAAACTCTTCATATGGCTCATTAAAAATACTTTTCATCTTCATAAAGAAAGAAGAGAAAATTTTTCATATTTTAAATAAGAAAAACTCTTGATATTCCTCATTAAAAAAATTATAATAAAAAAACTTTTCATCTTCATAAAAAAATAGAAGAGAAAGTTATTCTTATTTAAAAAAAAAACTTTTAATATTCCTCATTTAAAAAAAACTCTTCATATTTCTCATTAAAGAAAATTAAAAAAAAACCTCTTTATATACCTCATTAAAAAAGGAAGAGAAAAAACTCTTTATATTATTCATACAAAAAATCTTTTCATCCTCTCTCTCTCTCTCTCTCTCTCTCTCTCTCTCTCGATAAAATGAGAACAAAAAAAGTGAGGCCCACTACCTCCCATCTTTCAATTTTTATATCTCTTCTCTCTCTCTCTCTCTCTCTCCCATGATAAAATGAGAACAAAAAAAAGTGAGGCTCACTACCTCCCATCTTTCAATTTCTATATATCTTCTCTCTCTCTCTCTCTCTCTCTCTGATATGTATTAATATCTGTAATTACAGCTGAGAGGGTGATTAATTTCTGTAAATTGAGTTGATACAGTGAGCTTGAGTGATTAAACCAGTTCTTCCTTCTATTCTGGTTCGGTTGAGTTGATTTCCTTGGATTTGGGTCAGATCTGACTCGGTTTGAGTCAAGACAATGAGTTAAACCTTTCCAATTGAGTTAACGAGTTGAGTCAGATAGTATGAAGCCTCTTGATCCATTGGATCTAGCCTTTTAACTCGCCGTTGGATGGACTCACTTGGATTGAGTGCTTCTTGTCATGGGATTGTTTTTGTGATATGATCTCGCCTTGGACTGCTTGATCAATCGGCTCGGGTTGCTTAATGGATTATGTGTGTTGATCGAGCTCGCGATCTATGAGATCGATCCGTGGATTAAAATGCTGCTATTCGGATCGTTGGATAATTCTTGGAGAATAACCAAGATACTAACCTTTAGTTTTTTCTTTTCGCTTGTTTCGTTTGTCGAAGATCAAGACAGAAGAAGAGTGGACTGGGATCGGAGGAGAAGAGCGGTCTCTCCGACTGCGATGGTTTCCTGTGAGGGAACGAGAGAATCTGGCGGAAGAAGAGAAGGGAAAAGGGGAAAAGACGAGCTAAGTTCTTTCAAAAAATTCTTGATTAGCACCTTGTCTCTTCTTCCTCATTTATAGTCGTTGGTCTTGGATTGTTCTTCTGGAATGTTCATTTGCTAGGTGTCTTGTAACTACTTTCTGTTATGTTCTGTTAGAGTTCTTGCTTCTTTCAGTTAGGCTGGATCGTTGGAGCTGTAACTCTTTAACTGTTTTTCTTTCTGTTCTTTTTGGCAGTTGAATCTGTTAGGCTTCTTTACTTTCCTGGAAGGCTGTGGAAGTAGTTTCTGTTGATTTAGTTTAATCTCGGCTGCTTCGTTGTTCTTGATTCTCATGTTTCTATTCATTATATTTACATTATGTAATAATTTCCTCTGCTATCGCCTTACGTTCTTTTGTTCTTCTGTTGTATATTGGATGAGTTTGTAAGGTAATTGTAATCATTTCAGTATGTGATAATTTGGTACTTGGCGATTTGGGATCATATCATTACTCCCTCTCACATGACTTGTCCTCAAGGTCAATTCTGATGCCTTTCTTTACTTGAAATTGCGAATTTGTAGAAATCCTTTTGATTAAGCTTAATCTGTAATTTGGCTCTTATTGGTTAATTCTGTTTTGGATCGTATTCCTTTGAATTTGGACCTTTCTTTGGACTTGAGTCTATTAGTTAAACCACCCTTGGTCTAACAGTGGAATTTACGGAACTCTTTGCTTTGATATTTCTTAGTCTCCGTGTTTTTTTGTGATCTAAAACTAACAAGCTTGATTATCCTCATTCCCTCTTAATGAATTGGTGATTTCTTGATTGTAGTGTAAAGCTTGTCCGATTGAGTCTTGGATTGAAGCTCTCTTTATTAGCCCTTTGTTTCATGTTGTTGTTGAGCTTCCTGTGAGTTATATGGTTTGTCCAACCTATATGTGGCTGTATTATGTGACACTGTTCCATCTTATTTTGGGTTGTCACTGATTGTTGTGCTCACTTGTGGGAAATGTTGTGGCCATCTACTTGAGGTTGGAAGGAATTGTTGTGCCTCATGACTTATCACCGTGGACTATCTTATGCTATATAATTGGGCTATACGACTTATCTATCTAGGCTAATTCTATGGTCTAATTAGAACTTATTTAGGCTATTTTATATTTAGACAATTATATTTTGTCTTAATGGATTGAATGGTGAAATAAGCTCGTTTCTAAGGGATCTTCTTGCATCCAAGGATTTCGGTTGAATATCATGTCAGAAGTTGGTATTCTTGATCTTCATTGACCATCATAAAGGCACATAAATTGGCTTGACATCTATGCCCTTTGTGGTAGTTTTCTTCACAATAAAACATAATCCTTTCCGTCTTTTTTTTCTAATTGTCGGTGTTAGCCTCTGGATTGTTATTATATTTTGATTGTTGCTTTGCTGGTTGGTGTTTGTGGGAGGAGGCGATATCTGCTGTAAGGTTGTTTTAGTCGGAGGTTAGATCTTGTAGTTTCTTGACATTGTTACAAATGTCTCCATTACATCCGGGCATATCTATTTGAATAGGCATTGACATGGGTGTGTGTGTGTATGTGGTCTGTTTGGAGAATAAGATTCATAAAGGGATGCCTCACATACCTGGCTTTGAGGTTGTTTTTCTAATCTGTTTTCTATTGCTGTCAATCTCTTTAATATTTCATTCAATGCCATAGTGATTGAGGTCATTTGTCGTCATTTCATGTAACACATGCTTCAAGTGTTTTGGCATTGTATGTTGTGCTGTCAGCCATTATTGTAGGAATGAATCAACAAGAGTGGGAAGTAAACAAGAGCACCAATGATATGTATTAATATCTGTAATTACAGCTGAGAGGGTGATTAATTTCTATAAATTGAGTTGATACAGTGAGCTTGAGTGATTAAACCAGTTCTTCCTTCTATTCTGGTTCGGTTGAGTTGATTTCCTTGGATTTGGGTCAGATCTGACTCGGTTTGAGTCAAGACAATGAGTTAAACCTTTCCAATTGAGTTAACCCGGTTGAGTCTAAGAGGTCAGATAGTTTATAGCCTCCGATCCATTGGATCTCGCCTTTTAACTCTGCTGGATGGACTCACTTGGATTGAGTGCTTGGTTTATGTCTTGAGCCGGGATTGTTTTGTGATATGATCCGCCTTGATGCTTTCTTGATCAAGTGCTGCTTCAATTAATGGATGTGTTGATCTTCTATCTCTCGGATGAGATCTCGATCCGTGATTAAAATGCGCTATTCGATCGTTGGATAATTCTTGGAGAATAACCTAACTAACCTTCGTTTTCTTTTCGCTTGTTTTGCTCGTTTAAGTTAAGACTAAGAAGAGTGGCATGGCGGGATCGAGGAGAAAAGCTTCTCCGGTTTCGATGGTTTGAGGGAACAGAGGAATGCGTGAAGAAGAGAAGAAAGGGAAAAGGGGAAAAGACTGAGAGCTAAGTTCTTTCTGTAAAATTCTTGATTAGCCTCACTGGTTGTCTGTCTTCCTCTATTTATAGTTTTCTGTTGGTCTTGGATTGTTCTTCTGGAATGTTCATTTGCTAGGTGTCTTGTAACTACTTTTATTCTTGTTAGAGTTCTTGCTTCTTTCAGTTAGGCTGGATCGTTGGAGCTGTAATTCTTTAACTGTTTTTCTTTCTGTTTTTTGGCTTGAATCTAGCTTCTTTACTTTTGTGGAAGTAGTTTCGTGATTTAGTTTAATCTCGACTCGCCATTTGTTCTTTGATTCTCAGATGCTTCCTATTCATTATATTTACATTCTGTAATAATTTCTATCACTCGTTCTTTTGTTCTTTCTTGTATATTGGATATTTTGTTTGTAATTCTCTGTAATCCTATTTGAGTGATATTTGGTACTTGGCTGATTTGGGATCATATCACTCTCTCTCTCTCCCATGATAAAATGAGAATAAAAAAGATAGAATACAAGGGCTAAGCAAGAAGCTAACAACACCAGATCCAACCAACAGAACATCAGAGGAAACATAAAGTGCAACAAACAAAAAAAACCTCCTTGATAAAAGAACTTCAAGAACCCAAGAAAGGATGTAAATAAAATCCAAAATAGATTCAATTAGAAACCAAGAAGATTGTAATCGCTTACTTATAAATAAATTGAGGAAACAATAAAGAAGGGGATGAAAAATATTTCCCATAACTCTTCTCTTTACTTCCTCTTCTTTTTCTCTTCTGCACCGACGATCTCTTCTTCCTCCCTCTCCTCCCCTTATAGAAACCCTCTCTGGAGCTCGGCCGCTCGAATTGCCTCATCCGTTTTGAATAGTTAGGTTAATTTCAAGACCGCAGCTGCGATTCCTTCTCAAGGAAGCTTCATTTCCTTCTCCTGGAAGCCACCAAATCTCAAAGGAAAATGTGTTACATCTCTGGGAAGCCGAGATCTGAATCTCCAAGGACACGTGTTCATATCAGACACCCACAAGATCACCGTCAGGGTATTCTATTCCCATTTAATCCAAACTCATATTTCTCTCATTTTCTCTGAAAACCCTAATTCACAAACTTTTATTTTACGTTTTGTTTCTATTTCAGGTTAGTTCTCCATTCAAAAATAGTATACACTATGCTGATCATGTCGATTCTGGTGATTTTACTTTCACTTCGTCAAAGGCCAGCGACTATCTGGCCTGTTTCTAGATGCTTGATCACAAGTCGCCTGCTACCGTCACTATTGAGTTTGATTGGAAAACTAGTATGGCTGCAAAGGACTGGACATATGTTGCCAGAAAAGCCCAGATTGATGTGAGAACCAAACTTTCTTTTGATTATTTTGATAGGTTCTCTGTCAAATGAATTATTATCCTCTATATGTTGTGGTATGCAAATTGACATTTAAAAAGGCAAATAAATAATCCAGAACTTATCAACCAAGGTGTTTAACTAGAGATGTGGGTTTGGGATTTTTATCAATTGTTTGCACTAATAGGAGAATTAATTCTTAATCCTGAAATTGAATCACTTCTCCTTAGAAGATGTTTTGACAGAATATGTAATTGGATTTGGTTTGATTGCACTTTAATCTCCATCTTATTTGGGACTCTATGGTTTAGGTTAAATGGTTCCAATTTCGAGGAGATCATGGAGAGACCAATTTTTAATTTGTACACAAATGATTTTTTAAAGGTTGTAAAAATTGGACTGGATATCGAATCGAAAGAAGGGGAGGTTTAAAGTTTAATTGTGTGATTGGAGTTGAACCGATAGTTGAATTGAATGATGTAATAAATGTTAAAATTATTTAAATATGATTTAAATTATGAAAAATAAATATAACTCATTATGAAGTAATATTTCAATAATTGTGAATTTAAATAATTTGAATATTTACTTACTAACCTCGATTTTGTAGCCATAAGAAAAATCTAGATGGTTCTTTGAAATCTAGCATTTCATTCTCTTAAAAGTTTGATCTTCTGAAAATGAAATAAAGATGAGAAAAAGTTAGTATCTACTATAAATACTCATGATTTAATGTACACCATCATTTTGTATTTGCAATTTACAATAGAGATCATTTAATATTAGTAAAAGTGCTCATAAATTAAGATATTCATAATTCAATATAAATGATACGTCAATAGGTTTTGAATTCTATACTTAAAATTTGTCTCTCCAGAAGCACGGAGTGAGTACAACAACAACACCAACAATAATAACAAGCCTTTATCCCACTATAGTGGCTACATGAATACTTCCTCCATTGTATCCTATTATGTGTCAATTTAATTTAAGTATACTAAGGTCATTTTTTATATATCATAACCAAGTCTTTTTAGGTCTACCTCTACCTTTCTTAACATAAGGAAAATCTAATACATCTAATCTCCTAACCGGGTCATCGGACGACCGACATTTTATGTGGCCAAACCATCTAAGGTGACTCTCTCTAATCTTATCTACTACTGGAGCTACTCCAACTTTTTCCCGAACAAACTCATTTCGCATTTTATCTCTAAGAGTAAAGCCACTCATCCATCTGAGCATCCTCATCTCTGTAACACTTAACTTAGTCTTATGCTTCTCCTTTATTGGCCAACATTCTACACCATAAGCCATTGCAAATCTTACCACCATCTTACAAAATTTTTCCTTTAGTTTAAGTGGAATTTTTCTATCACACAATAGGCCAGATGCATTCCTCCACTTCAATCATCCAACTTTAATTCTTCTAATAACATCTCCATTTATTTCACCATCGTTTTGAACAATAGAGCCTAAATATTTTAATTGCTCACTCTTATTAATGACTTGTTCACCTAATATCACAACACTACCACTAAAATTTCTACAACTAAAATTACACTCTATATATTCAGTTTTAGATCTACTTAAACAAAAACTTTTAGACTCAAAAGTTGACCTGCATAATTCAAGTTTCTCTTGGACTCTCTAGTCTTATCAAAAAAAAAATTGTCATTAGCAAAAGCATACACCAAGGTACATCTTCTGTAAATGCCTAGTAAGAACATCCATAACTTAAAAAAAGATAAGGCCTTAAAGTGATCCTTGATGTTATCCAACTGAAATAGGAAATTTTTTTGTCAATCCTCCTTGTGTTTGGACACAAGTAACAGCTCTAGTATACATATCCTTGATGATTTGAATATAACAAATATTAACTCCTTTCTGTTTTAGAACTCTCCAAAAAACATCTCTTGAAACTTTATCATAAGCTTTCTCTAAATCAATAAATATCACATGTAGATCCTCCTTACTTTATTTATACTTCTCCATCAAACCTCTTAACAAATATATAACATTCGTAATTGATCTACCTAACTGTTGACCTCCACATATGGTCCATAAGTCAAATAAACCATCAAAATTAAAATAAATATTGATGAGAATAGCATCACATAAATTAGGTTTAAAACTCCCCTAATCATCAAAATTGATCAAATTCACTTCAATCTGAAAATTGACTTCATAATGCATCAAAATGTTAAAATTAATTAAATAAAAAATATCAAATCAATTAATAACCAATCAAATGATTAAAATCAATTTCTAATAAAATTACATAAAAGTTGGGAAGCCTCGACAACATCCAAATGACCTCATCAAAATCGATCAAAGTTAAACAACTTAAACACCTTAAATTGACACCTATTGCTAGGTTTATTATTGGGACAATTTGTCAAAATTTTATAATTAGGGTTAAATTATATTAATTGATTAAGAATCTCTTAATTATTAATCCTTATCTAATACACCATGAAATAGCCTACTATTCCTATTAACGGCTAGGTACCCAATCAAATCACATGGCTAGCCCTAAATCCGATAATGACCAACTCCTCATTTTGCTCATTCGACAATTTCTCTTTCTCTTCTGAAGCTCGACTTAGTAAAACGTAGAGTCAAATAAAGTCTCCCCATCCATCTTCCTTGAGCACCTAAACGATCGGATGAATGTTGCCCATCTCTCTTGCTCGTGAACTCCTGCTACTTTTCTCCTCTCTGTCAAGCACCAAACCCTAGTCAAACAAAGAGAGGGCTCGATCCTTCCTAATCACTCTTCCAACAAACCCCATTGTTTCATTTTAATCCTAAGTTATATTTTGCTATGTGGGTCTTTTGGAGGAGATGATATTAGTTTATTCTCATATGTGGTTTAGGTGGTTAACTCTAAGTTTCCTATCGTTATTTCATTCACTTTTGTTTGGATAAGCTGAGTCCGGTGAAGTGCTGTTCTTTCATATGCTATGGTTGGTTTATCCTCATCTATATGTTGTACTCTCGCCGATTGAAGTAGATAATGTTTTCTTGAACAAAACTTAGTTATGATTGTTACAATCCCGTTTCCTTTGGGATACACATGCAAAAAAGATGTTTATGCCATTAGTAGCTTGTATGCATTAATCATCTTCTTCTTCTTTCCGGTTTGATACTTCAAAAGTTTTGTTTCCTATCGCCTATCAACTCCTGAAGGATCCCAAGTTCTTTATGATTTAACTTTTCTTTTGACATGCTTCAATGGAAATTAATTAAATGGAGAATTGATTCTTGCTAGTTTAGTGAACTTAGATATTTCTCTAACAATTTGAGTAGTCCATTGTCATCTTTATTCACTAGCTTATGAAGCACCATTGTCATCTTCATTCACTTAGATATTTCATCGACCATCGATAAGATCTTTGAGTCCTTGGGTTCTATAACCTCCTTTATACTTAGAAACCTAAATCTCAGCATTCTTCTTGATGATAAGCTTGCATTTCAATGTGGCATGGTTTTGTTTATATTATCTAATTCCTTGAAACAAGCTTTTAGGTGACTGAAAGCACCTTCTAGTTATGAGACACCGAAATTAGAGAGACAGATGACTCAAAAGCAACATTTTTGATATTCAATATGAAAATATGAGATGGGATTGCATATACTTCTGAAAAAATGCATTTGCATTGATAATGAAAATTGATTACAAGTTATAAAGTTGCAAAGGAAGCAAAACTAGCTACTAACGATGTTACCTATCCTCCTCAAAAGCACATTGAGGAATAGTTTTATCGAGCTATGCCAAACAAAATCAAAAGTAGTAGCAACATTTGCACAAAATCAGCTAAGCTATTGTTAGATCTTGTGTGTATGTAAAATGACTGGAAGTTTTCAAAGTCGATGTCAGGAGGGAGTTGATTCGCCATATCTCATGAAGAGATTTGAGGTGGTCCACCAAATGTTGTATCCTTCATGACAATGCCTTTGTACTTCATCCAAGGCTCAATGATTTGTTGGGTGTAGAGCATGGTCGCTAATTCCACGCATTTGAATGTTGGAAACGAATGTTTTGATGAAGTTTCTTCATCCTCAAGACCAGAACACCTGCATTAGAGTGAGCCATCCACATTTGCCTTGATCCAACCAGAGAGGACACCTGTAGGTTTGATCACCCATAGCTAGGTGATGTCCCATTTTTTGAAAGGAAAAGAGGAAGAATGTGTGATGGATTGCATATACTTAAGGTTGTCATTGTTGCTACTTAAATGAAAATATGTGTTGCTTAAACTTTACTGTCATTGTGATATTGATGGTGTATGATGATGCAAAATGGAGAAGTGAATTTTAATGCGCTATTTGTTTTAGAATTTCATGATAACATACTAAATTTGTATTTAAGATTAGCCATTCAATATCTCTTCTTGTTGATTGAATCAAAATAAAAAAATGATAAATATAATTATTGGATTTGTGAATTTTGGAGTTCACTTTGCTGTCTATGAGTATTTGGAGGCTGAAATCATGCAAGGAATACTGTTTTATGCCTTTTTCTTGCTCTTGAATTGTGAAAGCATGTTGTGATAATGAAATCCTAATCTTATTAGGTTACATGTACATGTTTCTCCAACATGACAGGAAAATTTGTTATTATAAGTACTTGTACATGTTTCTCCAACATGGCAGGGAAATCTGTTACTATAAATACCTATACATGTTTCTCCAACATGATAGAAAAATTTGTGCTATAAGTACTTGCACATGTTTCTCCAATATGGCAGGGAAATCTGTTGTTATAAGTACCGTACATATTTCTTCAACATGACGAAAAAATTTGTGCTTATAAGTACGCATATTTCTCCAACATGGCAGGAAAATTTGTTGTTATGTTGTGCTAACCCATGCACACCTTTCTTGGCATGGTGGGCAAATAAATTTTTGGCCGAGGTGTCTCACGACACCTACCATGCATGTCTTTCTTGGCATGGTGGGAAGGCCTAGTCTCCCGAAGCAGCCCTCTATGTGGGGATGATGTTGGGAGGATGCCAAAATTTTTGATAAAAAAAAGAAAGATGGAATGCTTAAGTTATTATGTGATTTTTTATGTCATTCATGTGTATTTGTGCTTTAATTTTACATCATGCAAACTATCCTATCATGTGGCATTTGTGATATATTTATTAATGCTTAGCTCAATCTCTATTTGAATTGATATGTTATGAGGCAAATCTACTTTGGTTAAAATGATGATTATGCTCCATGAGTCATTTGAAAATAAAACACCTCATGACTATGTTTATGAGCTTTATTAGCTGTGGTATGACATGTGATATGACATTAAAGGAATAATAAAGATATATAAAAGTATATTATATGTCTTTAAAGGATAAATGGCAAAGAGTAAAAATGCATGTCATGTCACTAGGAGTCAAATGGATTAATTAAAATCCACCTCCTTTGCATGCAAACTTAAAAGAGGCACAGATACTTATCAAATTTCATTAAGGAGAAATGTCAAAAAGAGAGTTTATTTTCCCCTCAAATCTATATTTTTGTCATATGACATAAACAAAGATGACAAAGATGTAAATGCATGTCATGTACCATTATGGACAAATGACAAATAAAGCTAACTTAAAAAAGGGAGAAATTAATGGGATAACCCAAGTCCCACTTGTTTGGTCTCATACTAAAGGGGTTAAGCATTATAAATATGAGAGAATCCTTTGCTTATGAAGACTTTACTCTCCCACTCTTCCCCATTTTCTCACGAGACAAATTGCAAGTCCAAATCCTCTAAGGGAGTCTACCCAACTTGAAAAGGAAAAGTTAATTTGTATTATCGTAACTTGCCTTTACCAAAAGATGGTCTACCTAGAATTGATGCACTCCTTCTTTATATGAGGGTATCCAATAGGCTTTATACTTAATCAAATGAGCTCCCAAAATGTTAAATTTCAGCCTATTTGTTTGTTGATTAGTTACCTAAAAAAGGGTATTATTTGTTGATTGGTTACAAAGGAAAGGAAATTTGGCCTAAATAGTATTCATATCATACCCAAAAATAAATGTTAATCTCTTTCTTGCATCAATCACATTATATTTGATCAAATAGACTCCTAAAATGTTAAATTTCAGCTCCATTTGTTTGCTGATTAGTTACCTAAAAGAGGGTATTATTTGCTCATTGGTTACAAAGGAGAGGGTGTTTGGCCTAAATAGTGTTCATATCATACCCTTAAATTCCCAGTTTGGTCTTTGGACCGAGTCCGAGTTAACAAAACTTAAAAATCCCATATCAAAACTCATGCTTGCACTATATCATGTCAAATTCAACTACTCTAACTTAAACATTCATATGTCCATACAATATTATAAAAAGAATAGATACCTATATTTATGTTTAAGTATTCAGTAGATCAAATATCTAGAAATACATGTAATCTAAATGCAAGATAAATATAAAAGAACAGATGCTACACATCCTAGTTTGGTCTTAGGATCGGGTCCTGGTTAACAAAACTCAAAAAATCAAAATTTGATATATAAACTTCAACTTAGACATCTTAATGTCCATGCAATTTCAAAGAACAGATATTCGTAAGCATGTTGAAGTGATTACTAAGTCAAACATAAAGGAACAGATGCTATGCGTCCTAGTTGGTCTTTGAACTGGGTCCGTGTTAATAAAACCTTAAAATATCTCATCAAGAACTAAACTTGTAAATTGGCATCAACATTTCAACTTGACATTCATATGTCCATACAAATTTTTAAAAGAACAAATACTCATATGTGTGTTGAAATGTTCAATTATTTAGAAATATATGCAAGTTAGATACAAAGCAAAAGAACAAGCGCTACACTTTCCAGTTTGGTCTTAGGATCGGGTCCGAGTTAACAAAACCTAAAAAATTGATATTATAAGAATCTCAAATTAATAATATCTGAGAAGCCAATTCTATCATGTAATTACAATATATGAATTAACTTAGCTTCTGAGGTTCATGCCTTCAAGAAGAAAAGTCTCAAACCCGATCCTCTATGTTTAAGCTAGAGTGGACAAGGTTTGAAGGATTATACTTTTAAGATAATGAATTTAGACCCCATCCTTCAGAAAACCGACATAGTAGATAATGTCTATTAATCAATGTTAGTCCTATGATCAAGAAGGGTAATTATTATTAAAATTTCAATGATAAATGATCATATATTCAAATCTAAATCAATCATAAAATGATCAAAATAATAAAATAATAATAAAGATAAAAAATATAAAATATAAAAAATGAAATTAATTATTTAAATTAAAACTTAAAATCAATCCACTCCTCCGCAAATGTTTATCTTGGGGTGACAAATTAAGAAAACTTTTGCTCACAAAGAGCCAATGTCAAATCAAATGCATAACTATTTTCACACTCAAATATTCCTAAGCCCGTAAGGATGTGGCCCGTGTCCTCATTAGTGTAGTTTTGCCATGAAATGACACCACATAAATGGCGGTTATGATCAGAGCCCTCTGACCTGGTGGTTCGCCATGAATATGACACTACTAAATTACGGTCAAGGCCGCAGCCCGTATGTTCCCCAACAGCTTTGCTCTTTGAGCTGTGAAATGTAGAATGTATTTGGTTGGGCAAAAAATTCTATGTTAGCTAAGGTTGATTTATATTTGTCCCCTTAGGAAAAATCCACCCCAGGTCTACAAGGACACCTTGGACGACGTAACCCATGTGTTGCTGACAAAGATCCTTCGGTCATGTTGGGTTGACTACCTCCTCTGACTAAGCGGACCAAGGATCGCGACAGCCCGAGATGACAAAACCATGGGATCTAGATTGGGCGCATCATCGTTCACCCCACCAAAAATTTTAAAATAAAAATAATAAATTTCATAAATTCTAAACTCCACTCACTGCAATTATATATTCATTATCTAACGATGCATTGACTAGCTATAATCGAAAGTGCTCTCTCAGTATTGGGAAGGGTAATTAACTATAGGGGCTTGTGCCTATAGGAAACCTAGAAAATCAAATATAAAAAGTTCTCACCAAATGAGGATGAAATCTCTGGGTAGTGTCTTATCTACTATTCATCTGCCTTCTGAAATGTTCACCGACACCAAAACAACTCTTTTCTTTCCAAAAAAAAAGGTCGTGATGAATTTTCAGATCCCACACGACATGAAACCAAACTGATTGTGAGAAACTTTTGTATCACATCGTAACATATGCTCATTTTCCTCCCATAATTTTAATGTATGACACATTAACTTAATTCCTCTATATTTTGCACACTCTTGTGCATCACCTTTATTCTTAAATATAGGAAATAACAAACTCTTTCTCCACTCATCTGACATATTTTTAGTCTTTAAAATAATATTAAAAAGATTTGTAAGTCAAAAAATTCCTTGATCTCCTAAACATTTTCACACTTCTATTGAAATATTATCAGGTCCTACTATTTTTTCACATTTTATTTTCTTTAAAGCTTATCTAACTTCAAATTTACTAATACAATAATAAAATAATATTCTCTATTTATTTAGGGTATTAAAGTCTAAAATCAATTCTTTCAAATCTTTCATTGAAAAGTTTATTAAAATATCTCATCCACCTATTTTCAATATTCTTTTCTAAGGAAAGCACTTTATTATTTTCATCCTTTTGAACTAGGTTTTTACTTCTCCTATCTTTTTGGTTGGCAAATTTATACATACATCTTTCACCTTCTTTGATATCTAATCTATTGTATAAATTACTAAAAGTTAAATTTTTTGCATCATATATTACTTTCTTAGAATCTCTAGCCACTTTATATCTTTCCTAATTTTTTTGAGTTTTTGCATTTAAACCAAATTTTATAATAATCTTCTTATTTTTTATCTTTTTTTGCATACTCGATTCCACCACCAACAATTTTATTAAAAGAATTTTTTTTCTTTTGATTCTCTAAGCATATTTTTAACAATTGCTTAATCCACTTCTTTTTTTCCACATAACATTAGCTTCTTTATGAACATCTCAAATTCTAAGCTCTTGTAGTTTGCTCTTAAAAATATTTTTATTTGTGTTTTTTAAATGTCCCCATCTAATCCTAGGACAAATATTTGGTTTATTTTTCTTCTTACAATATTTCATCTTAAAATCTAAAATTAACAATCGATGATGAGTACTTAAACTTTTACTTGGAATGATCTTACAATTTTACAATCTAAACAATCTATTTTTCTTATCAGAAAATAATCAATCTGTGTTTTACTAAATCTATTTTTATAAGTAATAATATGTTCATCTCTTTTCTTAAATAAAGTATTAGCAACTACAAAATCATAAAATAGGCGTTAATATAGTCCAACCTTCTTTATTAGTCACTCTAAATCCAAAAATACCATAAATACTTTTAAAATCTTCCACCACTCTACCAACATGTTCATTTAAATCTTCTCCAATAAATATTTTTTCTTCAAGAGGTATCTTTTGTATTAATCCCTTTAATTCATTCCAAAATTTTTCTTTTTAACATCCAAATCTACTTGAGGAGCATAAACACTTATAATATTGATAATTTTAGTATCAATCATATTTAAAACTATAATTCTATCTCCACATCTATTAATATTTATATTATCATTGATATGACCCTGAAAATTCTACTAGTCGAAGCACGAATCTTGACATCAAAAGCAATCTGATTATGAATCAAGACTAACCTAGATCAAGCGTTTATTATCAATCGACTCTTAAACATGGAGTGTTTATAGTCAAATCGAGCATCTTGACGAGATGGATCTAACAAGCCTAAGATCTCATAATTCTGACATCATTTGAGTATTCAAATACACAAAATATATCATATGATCAAGGGAATCATCATGAGCGTCGATGGAGAGGAGTGGTTCGGATCTTGCATGTATTTACAGAGATGCCACTCCTCCAATCTATAAATAGCCCCTCATTCCTCATATGAGGTGAGGCCAAGCAAGAGAGAGGAGAGAGCTCTAAAGCTTGAAGATCCTCCAAGCACAATCATGCCACCACTCGACGGTTGTCAACCACGTCGGCCTGAATCGCTACCAAGCTCTATTAGTCTCATCATGATGACATTCATCATCGGTCGATGTTCCCAGTCCACCATCATCTACCACTAGCAAGCATCTACGTAACATAGCTGTTGTTCCTTTCTCATATACAATTCTGTAATCCCATTATTGGGAAGATTTTGTACTCTGAAACAGATACATAGTGGAAGCTTTTTACTGGGCTAGGCCTCGTGGGTTTTTCCCTCCTTTCGAAGTTTTCCACATTAAAATTTTTGGAGTCTTCTTGTTCACTCTTTAAATACCTGTGTGTGTGCTGAATTTCATAACAAGGCTAAGGCATAAATTTTTACTCTACCACAACTGGTTTTCTAGCACGCAACAATCATCATTTAAACTTTTATCTATAATCACACAGACACCATTTCTAGTTTGACTTCTACCTGAATACCAAAATTTAAAACCTAAACTATCAATCTCCTTGGCCTTCTCCCACCCATTTAGTTTTTGAATACATAAAATATTTATCTTTCTATGAACTATAATATTTATTAATTCCATTAATTTACGTAAGAGTACCTATATTCCATCCTAACCTAATTCTAGTTTCATGGATTAACTTCTTTGCCATCTATAATGTGAAAACCTATTTATTTAACATTGCACCCGGTGATCACGTGCCCTTGCACATTTTAAGTATTCAAGCCATATAGCTTGGCTTCCAGAACTCCCAGCATTAACACAATGATTTTAAAAGATTCATGTCATGATTATTTCGACAAGTTTTACACGGTTGTCGACTACATGCAACCCTCCACTTTTCACATCTAGATTTGGGACCGACAAAGGTAGTGTTAGAAGCATAGAGCAAGTATCAAACATAAAATAAAGATAAATAATAACTTCTAAGATCAAGCATTAAAGTTGATCTTGATCCCCAAATGTTGCCACTCCACTAGCTCTCTCCTCAAAAGCTGCATTACCGAAGTTTGCTTCTTAGCTCTCCTCAACAACTGCATTACCAAAGTTTACCTCTTAGTTCTCCACAAAAGCTTTCAAATCATTATGTTTAAGTATTTCATTTGTAGTACAACACTTTCATCCATTATCCATTAAACAAATTTGTAAAGTTTTTTTTCACCTTGATAATCAATTTAAGAATAATTAAAATTCATTGCTAGATTATGTATTGCATTAGCCTTGATGCTCCAAAATGATTTCTTTTTTGCATATGAATTTGCTCATAGTCACTTCAATTTCTTTCACATTGGATGAAAAAGAAGTTTGACTAATATCATGAATGACTAATTTTTTGCAATTTTATAGCACTAGAATCAAATTTCTTCCATCATTCATTTGTATATCATCAAATTATGTTTAATTTAAAATCATTCAAACATTTCATAATGACAACACTAAAATTACTAAATCAGTTTGGTTATGAAGAACTTATCGCTTGCATTTCTTTTGCTATGGTGAGAGTAATTGACTTCTCAATGCTTTCAAAATTATCCTAATAAATTTTGACTTCATTCATTACAAATTTGGGCCTTGAAACATATGTTTTTTTTTTCTATAAGTTTAATTAATCCTTGTATCACTTTAGGCTTTGATAGTCTTTCTCTTAATCATTGAAATTGTGGATTCAAAGATATGTAAATGAGTGGATAATTTGACAAACTTATTCATTTTATTTATGCTTAATAATGCATGTGTATGGCTTATATAATATTTTTATATTATTAAACATGCCTTTAATTGCCTTTTTTATTTTGTATATGTTATCATAAATATAGTGAAGTGATGGCTTCTCATCTGAATGAACTACTCATAATAACCTTATTAGTGGTCTGATTATCTTTGACGTGATCAAACAATTATTACAAAATTATCATCTGTAATGATAGAAGCTGCTTATTTCCTTTTATTGGTTTTTTCCAACTTTGAGTCAATATAATATTAGCTTATAACAAGTGCATGTAAATTGTGTTTATGGTTATGTACTTTTTTTTTAATACGATAAAAGTTATTGAGAATGAGTTGCTCTAGAAAGTGTTATTTTCATTCACTCTAACCTTTTCTTTAACCAAGATAATATAATGATATAATTGAAAACAAATATTGTTACCTTTGATGCACTTTTAGTAAACTTCACCACATGAGGCATGTTGCCTATATCTCTCAAACTTATATTCAAGTACTATGCAATGCAAGGGGACTAGTAAATATTATCATATAGTAGTTTTTTTTGTAATTTGTATTATCAATCACAAGTTGAATCATATTTTCTGGTCGATCCACTCAATTAACTCAGTAAATGAAGAACATAAAGTAATTGCACCCTCTTGATGTCGGTAACATATTGTATTAAAATGCACCATGTAGATAATAAATTAAGAAATTTTTTAAAGTTATACTTCTAGTATTTGTCACTTAAGATATTGCAAAGCCCATAGAAATGGCTATTAGAGCCAGGAAAATTAGCAAATTTTTTATTCGGGTCTGGAAACAATCCAGCAAACCTTGGAGTTTGTCACTTACGAGCCAAGGTACAATCAATTATTGTATAAGCTTGGAGAAGAAGGAAATCTTGATTTGCTGGTAGGGGAACTAACAATGATAGTGGCCACATACCATTAATTTAGAATCTCTTCCTACATCATAGGATTCCATTTCAGCAATGACAAATCTTGAAGGATTTCTGAGTTGTTGAGTGAAAAAGTACCAAAGAATATCATTACCCTCAAATAAAACAGGGAAGCACAACTGTATTGTCAGAGAGTCAAGACACCAAATAAAGGGTGAAAACATTAATGTAACTTTTCACAGCAACCGCTTGGCAATGAATTCTGAATGATAGCAAAATAGAGGAGTTCTTGCTATTATTTGTGTTTTTATAAAGGCTCCTTTAATCCTATATATGTATCTCTAGTTAGCAAGTAATTTTTTTTCCTGATCTGATTGTCTTGTATTCTTGGACATTGTTAGTGTTTGTAGGAATTATATGGTGTTACCACTGTGGTGTTTCCACTAAGTCATCGTCCTTATGGTAGGAAGCAACATTGGCTTGCATTAGGTGGTCCTCCTTTATGAGCTTCTCAAGCTATGCTTTGAAGACCTGACATTCCTTGGTATCATTCTCATTCTCATTGTGTGAGAGACACCTCTTTTCCATCCTATTCTTCAAGTTGCTTTGGAGGGGGATTGGTTGGCGAAGGTAGTCTTTGCATAGTCAAGAAGACTTTATAAACACCCAAATTTGGATGATTGACTTTTTTGACCAACTTGAAGGATCTTAATGAAGGCATTATAAATATTTTAACCCACAAAAAAATATTAATGTGATCCCAAACAAGATTCATCCTTGGGTCTTCCTCATGGAGTTCAAGTTTCTTACTTTGGTCAATGGAGAGGAATGTCTAATGAGAAAGGGAGAGATAAAGATAATTTTAAAAAAAAATAAAAATAAAATAAATAAATAAAACCAAGAAGAACAAGGTTTAAGTGGTTTGATGATTTTTTTCCCACAACATTGTTGAAATGCACTAGCTTATTGCAATAATGGGTGGGGGAAGAGGAAGAATGACAAGAAGAAGTTGAGACTCAGAGAATCAAGCCTTTTTTTTTCAAATTATTCTCTTGCAAGAGAAGCCGTGACTTTAACCCCCATTTCAATTGCTTTCCTCCCTTTTATAGGCCGCTTAAGACACCCTCATTAAATGTCTCCATCCACATGTTTGTCGACTGTTAGTTGATGTGGAGAGAATGGTAGTTGCCGGATAGGAATATTATCACATCATGGTTCCATGAGTGATTTAGCATCCAATCATTGTCATTATGGGGGAGGCGTACTACTTTGATATGATTTTCTAGTCAGTTACAAAAAAGGGAATGCTAATTTACATAGTCTACCTTGATTTATCATCGGTGAATACTTTAAATGATCGAATCTATTATTTTGTTTGGTCATTTTTTTTGATGGGATGGGCCTGGAATGGTTCATTTGAATGCAATGTAAGGTTGAGTGAGAAGCATTTGAGGTGGATTGCTGATTACCTAGGGTAGATATGAAGTCATTATGCCCCATTTAGGCGATTCTAATTAAGCACAAAAAAATGAGATGTCATAGTATGGTAAGAGGTCATTGTCAAGACTTCAAGTTAAAAAACACAATTAAACATATGATATTAAAATAGATGCATCATAAAATTAGTAAGGATAAATTAAAGAGTGATTATGAGGTTGTTTTGTTGCAACTATTAGTAATGTGGGGAAAACTAAATGCATATGTTTTGAAATTTTAGGTGTTTAGGAAAAAAAAGCAAATGCATAATAATTTTTTAGATATTTGAAATTCAACATTTGGGGTTTAAGTGAGTTGGCTTGAATCAACTCATTAATGAACTCATGAGTCAAACTTACGAGCCATGAAATTGAACTTGAGCATTATATGAAGCTTATATATTGGCTTTGGCTCATTTGTTCATTGAGCTACTTGATCAATAATAATGGATCAAGTTTTTCATCAATCTTATCTTAACTCTTGATTTTTTTTATTTGAAATTTTATTGATTTTAGTGCAATAATGTCATTCTCCTTCTTTATTTTGCCATTACATGAATTGCACCCACCCCTATTCTCTACTAGTCCCGATTCACTTGTTTTACCTTTGTTGCCATTATGTCCCCAAATTGATCCTTAAATAATTGGAATCGTTGTTAGTTCTTGTTGTTTTGTCCTCCAATGAGTTCCGTTCAAGAGGCCATTGACCGCCGTCGATCCCTGAGTTTTAATTGCTGCATCCTTCAGTCATTTCCCATGAATTCTCATCATTATTTGCTACTCTCTTTAGCGTTATCGACGTCGAGTCCTCTAGCGAGCACCCATAAATGACTTCTTTGAACTTGCAAAGTCGAGCTTCGAGTGCGTTTTTTCAATGAGTCAACTCAAGTATGTTGTATGAGTTTTATTGATGCTCAAGCTTGAGTTCAAGGTTACCATTGATAAGACGATTCAGATCCAATTATCCCTCATTTGTGCTAGACTTAGTTTGTTTACACCATTTTCTTCACTTAGTTCATTTTGGTATATTTGAAGTTCACCCGATTGGTCTATTCCAAATTCATTGCTTCCAAGTTTCACCCACCATTCGCTTCCTCACCACCCCTCTCATCAGATCATCACCTACATGTCATCCTTAACTTGTAACTTGCTACCCATAGCCCTTGCCTCTCATCACCAACTACTACCACGGTGTGCTTACCCGCTCCTAACTTAAAATATTGGTTTTACTTTAGAAGCAATCAAATGTACAAACATAAACTTTTAAATTTTTTTTAACAAACAGACATTACAAATTATTTCAAATATAAGAATTTACTTTATAATATATTTTGTATTCATTGAATTTTAAATACCTATAATCAAACAATCCCATTAGAGGAAAGATTGGAGTTACATCTATTAAAAGAAGGTTAATAGTAGTAGACATAATTGGTCCGGACATGCACAATAATGAGTAGAAAACATGCTCTTTATTTTAGTAAATAAAATTAGTGTTAGAGTATAAGGAAATGACATAGATCTAATGTTTTGAATAGATGTTATTCAAAATGATTTGGAATGAATGTGTTTAACACCTTAGACAATAATTAATAGTTGGGATTTACAATGGTGACACTAAATAGTCGGATAAGAAATGATCATGATAATCATTTTTAGTGAAAAATAAGCATTTTTTAAAATCTGTAAATATATAGATTTTGAGATGATTTTGTAGATTCAATTATTTCGCCAATGCTTATGTGATTGGGCTAAAGATGTATTTTTTTTCAAATACTTACTTTTGTATTTTCAAAAAAAGAACATTCTTCTCCCATGGTAAACCAAGACTTCCAAGTTATAGTTCTCCAACATTTTGAATTTGAAAAATAGAAGAAGTATTCTTGCCTATGACTTTGGGTTGTAGGTTTCGATATAATTGGATCTATTTTTCTTTGCAGTTATGGAACGAACTAAAGAAATTGGAGGATAAGTCCATTCATGATGAAATGTTTTATCTTCGTGAAAGGTACACACATCATTCTCTTTTACTTCCTAGTTAAAATAATTTTAATAAGTAAAACCTTATTTTGTTGGGTATAAACGTGAAGGTTGAAGAACATGCACATTGGAATTTATAGAGAGGAGAGAATAATGCAATATTTAACGTTTTCCTAACTTGAATGGCCTTGGTGTACAATAAAAATCTTAATCGAGTACCTCATCTCGCTTGTTCAAAGTAGTGAAGTCCATAACTTTAGATTGTTATGAGTTTGTATGAACAATCTAGTACAAGAAACATTTGGTAAAAGGTACATGACAAAGAAATTGAGCAAGTAAAATGCAAGAAGTATTCATAATTATAGTATTGAGATTACAAGTGCTAGACGCGTGTAATTGTATACAAAAGGTGTAATAAATGAAGTTTTAAAATAGATGTGTGATAAAATTAAGAATTTATTAGAAATTATATACTAGATAAATGACTGATGTTAAAGTTTGCGGCTTGAATTTTATTAGGCTTGGACAATGGGTCCCACTTTTTTAAGTAGGAAATTAAGAGCATACAGAATGAAGGCCTTTATTGTTAGATCGATCCTCTCATAACCTATATATTATAATTCATATGCGCTTTCTTCCACTAGCCTCATGAGTATTTTTCTTATAAAGGATCTTATAAAAGTTTATAAATGCCTTCTCTTTTTGTTTGTTTGATTAGTAATCATATTACTTTTGGGTTAGTCTTATATGACTTTTCATTTATAACTTTTTTCTTCTATATGTTTGGTTTCGGAAAAGGTATGCTTTGCATTCCAAATCTGGATTTTGAAAATTTTCATGTTTGATTGGAAGAATTTGGTATGCAATATAAAATTTTAATGCATTATAAATTCACTCTCTAGTTCAAGTTGGTGTATTTGGAATTCATTAAATTTGGGCAATTTTAAATATATCGTTCAATAAATTGAGAACTATTGTTTGCCACCATTAGCCACCACCTCATGCCTATATCACGCCATACCACCGTACCAAGTTGCTCACCCAACTAAGGTACCCCCACCTCAGGTTCCACTGCTATAGAAGTTGCTCCCCTCTGTGATACCCCCCCCACAGATTCAAAGCCCAGCACTTAAAGAAACCAAAAAAATCATATCGAGAGAAAGCTAGCAAGAGCAGTAGCAGCAAATAGAGGGTCTCTAAGGCCCACTTTGAGAGAGAGATTCAAGACCTGGGGCCGGCTGAGGTTCTTCCAAAGAAGAAGAAGAAGATTACACTTTCATCGGACGGTGGGGACGTGTACCATATGGTTACTTGATATCCTCCATTCCTTTTTGGAACTGTAGGAGTGTCCATAAGAAAACTATGGTCAACTACCTACGCCACCTCATTGGTGGACACAACCTTTGTATCATTGGCCTAGTGGAGACCAGAACTGAGCAGATTACTAGAAAGGAGGTGGACAAGTTAGCGGGAAGCAACTAGTAGTTTCTCTATCACCCTTCTATGGGGAACTCTGGAGGGTTGATCATTCTTTGGTGACAAGATCTCTAGCTGGTTGAATTCTTCCCCCTTGTCATGAGTGATTAGATTATGTTGGGCAACATTGTTATGGCCGACAGCACTCAATGGACTTTTAGTTAGGTCTATGCCAACAAGGACTATCACCATAGGAGATCTCTTTGGCAGATAATAAAGGATAATATGAAGCAGCAGACCCCTACCATCATAGGTGGAGACTTCAACTACATTCTAACACACAATGATAAAAAAAGTGAGAAGCAATTCACTTACTCTCAGGCAATGCAGGAGATGGAGGATTGCAAGGCCTTGGCTGATTTACATGAACTTAATTTTGTTGGCACAATACACTTAGACCAACAATAAAAGATGGTCAAGCAAAATCTGTGTGCCTTGATCGTTTTGGTTAACTCTTCAGCTTTAAACCTACTCTGAGACACAAAGGTTCACCATCTCCCCCGCATTACTTCTGATCATTGCCCCCGGTTGCTTCCAGTTATTCCTACTACAGATGACCCACCACAATGCTGGTTGAGATTTAAAGACACTTGGCTTTCATATCCTGTGGTATGGAAGCTTATTTGACAGAAATGGAACAAAGTTTGATTTGGTACCATCCTCCATCGTATGAGCAATCGTACTCTGAAGGCCCTCTTTCATTGGAGTAAAAGCAAGTTGAAGGATCTTCATTCACTCAAGGATGAGCTAGAGAGGATTTTGCCACTCTCTAGATTGCATTATTCGATGAAGGCCTCACTATAGCACATGATGTTGAACTTCTCCAAGGTCATTGAGCTGAACTTTACATTAGCAAGGCTCAACTTTTGGTGGAAGCAAAGGGCAAAGGCTAGATGGCTCCAGCAGGGTGATGGTAATACTCACTTTTTTCACACTATTGCTTTATTTTTACATTGCACCAATAGGATTAACTGTGTTAAGTTGGATGATGGGAGCTTGGTGGATAGTCCTGAGGCTATATTTGATGCATTTGCATCCTTCTTCTTTCAAAAATGGGTCGAGAGGGCTGTCTCCCTTGATAATTGGCCTACTTTGCCTACTGAGCAATAGGTACCACCTCATGCTAAACCACTTCTTGATGCATAACTAAGCGAAATTTGGGATGTCATACATATGGGGCCAACCGGGCTTGGATGGGATCACATCCTCATTCTACAAGCAATTCTAGCAATGTGTGAAACCAGATGTCATTGCAGTCATTTAGGAATTCTTTGGCACTTTTCATATGGCTGACTCCTTGAAGGAAATAATCATTGTCCTGCTACCCAAAGTTGCTGGTGCTAATTTCCCCTCCAAATTTTGGCCGCTATAAGCTCATTATAAAGATCTTGGTGAAGCAAGCATATCCTCTCTATCCTTATTTTAGAAGAACATGGAGCCTTTGTTCCTCAGAGGAACATTTCCCACCATTGCCTCCTTGCCCAGGAGATCTTCAACAAGTTCGATTCAACCTCTCAAGTTGGCTTCAAATCAAGGTTGACATGGAGCGCTTATGATTGGATGAGTTGGCATACTCTGGAGCAGATGCTATCCTTGATGGGATTCCTTGCAAGATTTAGCAGTTGGGTGATCCAGTGTGTCACACATCCCGCATTTTGAATGGTTGAAGGACGATTTGATTGATGCTCACTATGGTTATCACCAAGGTTGTCTCTCACCATACAGTTCATCCTTTGGCTCCTTATGCTAGCCTTTAGACAAAGGAGGCCTAATCTAGGCATGACCATCACTACTAGAAGTACCTGTATCTCTAATCTTCTTTATGCTAACAATATTCTTATCACTTCCCAGGCCTTAGTGGTGCATGCCAAACAAATTAAGGGCATTCTTAAGGTGTATTGTGCTTGGATGGGATGGTGGATCAATTATGCCAAATCTACCATCCTGTTCAATAAAGATGCCAAGAGATGGAGAACTAAT
Source organism: Cymbidium sinense (assembly GCA_021442155.1). Classification (NCBI taxonomy): domain Eukaryota; kingdom Viridiplantae; phylum Streptophyta; class Magnoliopsida; order Asparagales; family Orchidaceae; genus Cymbidium; species Cymbidium sinense. The sequence goes on along the minus strand of JAKCPB010000838.1, from coordinate 3,518 downwards.
CACATCACTAGGATGACTAGGTTCAGATGGGTCCAAGAGATGGAGTATCTTGGCCTCAAGCTAGCAATGTAAAAATTACACAAGGCTGATTATTCCCATCTGATTTAGCAGGCCAAGAAGAAGATTATGGCATGGGGATCTCGACACCTTTCCCTGGTAGGCCGTGCTACTCTCATTTCTTCTACTCTACTTCTAGGTTACATCCACTAGCTAACACATACTATCATGCCTATGAATGTGTTACAAAAAATTGAGAAATTGTGCCGGTCTTTTCTTTGGGACAAGAGCTCCACGCAGAAAAACATCCATTATGTCAAGTGGTCCACCCTTTGTACACCTCAGAAGCTTAGCAGGCTAGGGTTCCACTCTGCCACCACTTGGACAGGCCCCCTAAGGGCAATAGTTTTATGGGATTTCTTACAAAGCCTACCTCCCTCCTCCAGATGCTTAATGATATGGTGATGACATATGGGATGGATCCTTGAGGAGGGGTGACTCCAAGTCTTGGGTTGTCCTACTTAGTGGAGCTCAGAGCCTCAAGCCTCTCATTCGATGGAGGCTAGCTGATGGAAGTAGGGTTCAAGTATTATCCCAAATTTGGCTGACCGATCTTTCCCTTTCTAGGAGGCCTACTTTTCTTGATCCTAGCACCCTTGAAGATCAGAGTGTGGGTGATTTCATTCTTCTTGACTACTTGGGATAGTGCAAAGTTGGAGCTTCACTTTGGGAGGGACCGGTGGACCGATTAAAAGGGTAGTCTGCATCCTAACTTAGTCGATGAGCGAGCTTATATCCCACTAGGTGAGCTTCATTCTACAAGGGTCCACCGTTCGCATGGTTGGATTGCAATGGTAGTTGCTGCCCTTGGTGAGTCTGGCCTGGCGAGGGCGTGGTTGGAGGCTGCGGGGGCATGCAAGGTGATTTTGGGAGTGCCATGTTACCAGGCCGTCTGGAGGTAATATCACTGGCCGGCGGCGCGTGGATGCAATGGAGGCGCGGGGCTGGCGCCACCGGGAGACCAGCTTGCAACCGAGAGCCCAATAGGTGCGGTACAAACTGAGGGGAACCCATCGATCGAGACAACGACACGCGGAAGGCTGTATGTGCGCCACCGGAGACAAATACAGGAAACTCTTTCCATGTGCGAAAGCCTAGCAGACATGCGCAGAGGCGGGGTGGCATTTCAGCTACTACCTCTTGGGGGATTTATGGGACCGCACACACATGGCACTTCCTCTGCCCACACTTCCACACGTTGGGCTGGCGGGCACGCCGCCTCATGGCCTACCTTCTCCTAGCCAAAGACCTAGCCTCGGCGAGTGATGTAGACATGGAGGTTTTGGAGGAGGCTGATCAAACTAGTGACTCACCCACTGTTGGGGAGGGTGTTCCCAACCTGCAAATGGCTGATTTCATTATTAGCATAGCATACTCAAGGTGTTTATGATAATGCCTCGTTGAACCAATTTTTTAGGGTATTCTTCCTAGGGAAACTAAGCCTTGTAGATCCACTCCTTCTAAGCTTGGAATGGGTCATCCTCTGACTACACCACATACATTATCTACTCACCCAAGCTCGGCCACCCCTAGATCTTTCAATGGACCAAATGGCTCCTCACAACCTAACCCTTGGAAGAGAAAGGAGTATGTTAAACTTTGACTAGTGGAAAAATCCAGACTTCGGCAAATGGGACTACTATTTTGCTTGATGACAATACTGATTGAGGATAATTAATTAAAGAAATGGAGCCAATGGGGCAAGTTTAAACTCACAATGGTGGCATCGACCGCTTGGTCTATTGAAGCAGGGATGTTGTCCTTATGAATGACCCATGGTTGGTATGTTCTAGACAAATGGTCCCGACTTCAACACAAAATCCTTTCATGGGTTGTCATCTTTGATTTGGGTAAGATTACCACACCTCCCTCTCTTGTATTGAGATAATATTAATATTGCTAGGATTACATCATATATTGGAGAGCCACTATGGGTAGATCATCGACCGATTGTCGAGTTTGTATGCTAGTGTGTGTGCATTCGCTTGATCTCTTCCAAAACTCCCTCCTAGAGTATGGTTACAAGGTAGACATGGCGATTCTTTCGCCTATGGAATATGATGGTATTTCTCAATTATGTTTCACTTTTGGTAAGGTTGGCCATAAAGTAGATACTTGCCCTCCAAGAAGGCTACTGCTCCTCCTCTAGCTACACCTCTTCCCCAACAAGTTGCCCATGCTCCTCCTATGCAAGATCCACCTCAGGTTTTGGGGACAGATGCCAATCCACCCATCTGCTGAAATTCTTCCACTCAAGGTCGAGCCCGTCTATGATGCCATATTTTCTTTACCTCCAACTCACCCTCGGAAGAATATGACCCATGGGTCCTTGTCACCAAGAAAAAAAACCTAAGCCACATCAGACAATCCCAAGCATAAGGGAAAGGCGCTCCTAAACCTTCCTCGACCAAAGCTACTCGGTTTGATGGAGTCCAGCTAAGTACCATATTTACAACATATCTTCCCTACCATTGATACCTCACACCCCCCCAGTCTTCCAAGCCCCAGTCTTGCAGCCACCACCCAAGACCAAATCGGGCAAGGGAAAATCTAGCAAACATAAGGAGTCCTCCTCCCTTCAGGAAAAAGAAGTCATTTAGAAGGGCACTAGTGAAGTTCATCGTAAGAAGTGGAAGAAGATGGCTTTTGATTTACCGGTGGGGATGCATCCCCATGGTTCAATAATGTCTTCCATCCTCTTCTAGAACTATAAGCATGCCCAGAAATCATCCACGGGTAACTACCTATACCACCTTATTGGTGGACATGAATTTTATCTCATTAGCCTATTGGAAACCGTGAGTGGAGCATCTCCAGACATGAGGTGGATAAATTGGCTGGCACAGGTTAGAGCTTTCTTTGTCACCCCTTTCGAGAGAACTCTAGTAGCATAATCCTACTCTAGCATAATGTTATTATGGATTTTTCTCCTCTTCTTCTATGATCAGTTGGTGATGGGTACGACTTCCATGGTCATCATCATTAATGGATGATTGCGGAGAGACTTTAATTGTATATTGACATAGTTTGATAAGAAAGGTGGGAAGCCCTTTACTACTCGTGCTACCAAGGAGATGGAGGCCTCATTTCTTCTTGACCTTCATGAACACAAGTTCATTGGCCCCGCTTCACATAGACCAACACAAAGATGGTAGAAAATATGGGTTCACCATGATCATTTTGATCAATTGGCCTCCAACATTCTTCGGACACAAAAGTTCATCATCTCCCCAGACTTGCCTCTCGATCATAGTCCTTGTCGCTACGTCCCGCCTCACACACCGAAGCCCTTCACAAGCCATGGCTCCAAATTTGACGTATACATAGCTCTCATACCCAACCGCATGGAATCTTGTCTAGACTTTATGAAAAAAAGAATGATTATGGGACTAACTTGTATCCTTAACCAAAATATAGGCTTGTACTCTTAGGGTCAGCTCACCAATGGAGCAAAAAGCAAG